>JAECUM010058330.1:0-17500 GCA_016617855.1 Megalonaias nervosa | reverse complement strand
TTGTCTGCAACCAGCCAAGGTAAGTTTAAATAGCAAATGCGACTCAGATATACGAACACAGCAACCTTTGTGTTAGATATTTACCGACTTTCCATGGATAAATGTTTGCAAATGATAATCAGCTTCATACATGCGTGAAATATTTCAATACCACGCCGAACGTGTAAACATCTTTTAAACTAACTTTTCCAACACCATATTAAGTACATTTTATTGCAAGGGATCGACATTTGATATTCGGGTGTGGTGGGTTTAGAATTTTGTTCCCAACAAGGATATTTCTTTTCATCACCAGTTATTTTTTTTTAGACAAAAGTAATACGATGCATAAAAGAATTTTAATTGTATACAAACCACAGCAAAAGTATTAAGCTATTTGGGAGCCGGAACTTTTTTCCCCCCAAACGCCCACCCACCCCCATTCAGTAATTTAATGATCGGTCTCTAACGGGGAACTGGGCATAGGACGGCGAATTAACGTCTTAATAGACTGTGAGGGCCATATTTAGGACATGATAGGTAGGCTATATCAGAATCAGAACAGAATAAATTACCTACGTACACGACTCATGAATATGACGTAAACATGCTTAAGGTGTTCACAGCTTTATAATAAGTAATCATGGTAAGTAGTATCACAATGGGGTATTTAGATTTTCATTGCTAATCATGTCAACCCCTTCTATAATCTATCACTTTATTAATGTTATCCCTCCCTCCACACGCGAGTGTAAAGCGATACAGCTACGAATTGAGGAAGTAAATAGAGGATATCGATGTGTCTTTCTTTAAGCAGATATAAGGAATAAAAAGAAGTTATGAAATTTGATTTCAATTTTAAGACAGCGAACATCTGGAAATTTTGTACCTGTTTCAGTTGTATGCTTTTTCATATAAATGAAGAGATTTTCATCTCTTTTAACATATTTCTTACGTGGATTCATACAGTCAACATTGTTGGGCTAGAGGTATCTGTAGGAACATGACCAAATGGTACAAAAGACTTCAGAGAGTAACATTATTAAACAACAGATTTTAATAATTGTGAGTTTTCTTGTTTCGGTGTTGGTTTCACGTTTTGTTTATTTCCGCATTCAGAGGTGAGATGTTCCGTGTTGACAAGTTTGCAGTCTATTTCATGTAACAGACGCTGTACCCAAATTTCGCTTGTCACTTAATTTTGGTTTGAAATCGATACCTGATTTCTCCATCGTTTTCGGACATAATTATGATTGTGATGACAGTTAAAATCTCTACTTAGCAATTTTATTACTATATGTAATCAATTTTTTTTCATACAAAATATGTACCGTTTGTCGTCGAGTGTAACAGGTATACGATATTGTATTGGAGACACAGAATATCAAATAGCAATTGGTCATGTAAGTTCAGTCACTGAAAATTTGCATGACTCATGTGGAAAACCAATAACAGTTGGGTTTGCCCGAATCCAGCAGGGCCGATGGTCAACGCGCTAGCTCAGTTTGAAAACACGTCACCAGGGGTGATATTACTACCGCATTAGTGACGTCATCGGGGGCATCATGGACAAAATATCCTGTTGAAAAATATATCCACGGATACAATTATTTCTGGCATCGGACACGGCTTGTTATACGACTTAATTCTAATAATCTACCGAAACACAGAAAAGAACATGTAAACGACGTCGATGATTTCGCGTACAAAGCATCCAATGATATCCTTGCGCATCAAAGTGCTGATATGGATCTTATCCATAACTTGAACGAGATCAAACCTAAACTCGGAGAAAGAATCACCATATGGATCATCAAAGGATGTATTAAGGCCAAGATTTCTCTTGTTAGTCGCTAGCTCAGCGCTTGCAGATGGATAAAGTCTATTCACTGGAGGTAACACCGTAATATAATAGACATGGATAAGAAAAACGTTACTTCCAAGTTGACTGTGCAGTGTACTCCAGTCCAGACGGTTATTGGATGGGTGAAATTGCTATTGAAAAGTTAACAAGCGCAGCAAAGATTACCTACGAGGTCGTTCAAACATGGTTAGCCAAACAAGCATTGTGGCAGTTTTACTTACTCGCACCAAGAAAGATTCCCCGTGGATGGTTTGACGTGAGAACGCCCAACGAAATTCACCAAGATGAAATTTTGGTTTTTGTTCCACGTGATTGGGTACGTGAACATACATGCAAGTACGCATTAACTATCATAGATGTTGTTGATAGATACACAGAAGCAGAGCCATTGACATTTTAACATTCAGCAAGTTTAGCAGACACGCTTAAACGTTTTAAACTCTTAAACTAGTTCACCGCTAACATAGACGGGTAAATATTTTTCGGACCAGTTGCTTGTTCGTATTGAACATGTTAATATACACTGTGAGCAAGCTGTTGTGGAACTATTCAACCGCACACTTGGGGAACGATTATTCAAATGTTAGAACACGCAAGAACTTTAGATGAATCGTATCCGGTGAGCCAGGTCTCGAATCGGAAAGCAATCTCGCGAATACGTGACAAGGCATCGCTCAGTTATAGCAGCTTTAAACAACAAAACCATGTGCATGATTGGATTGAAACCTGCTGAGGCTATTCGACAGGAGACGGTCGTGATGCAATTTGATTCGGCATCTATACTCACCGTGGGAGTTAGAAGGCGGGTAACATCGTGATACTGATCAGGTGTGGTCCATCGATACATTTAGTCTCAGGCCAGATTGATTTTCTCGGGCAACCAACACGTTGCCATTTGGGCCCACTGCTGAACGAGCAGCAAAGCCTCCTAGCAGAGCATTTGTGTGAAAGGAATTTCAGGTTGTTCCCGTGAATACAAATATTAGCACCAAGATTCATTCTCAAATCGTAAGTTGATTCATAATTATATGGTGCCCGTACGTGTAGGTGGTGACACCATCGGGGAATATTCACATCTTGGTGGCATACGTTGATAAACTCACCTTGGTGTATCGGTATACACCATGCAAAGTTACAGTGACCGAATAAGATTATCTCTGTGCATGAATTCACACCGCTTGCGTAGCGTAAGCACTCCACATTCATGTTATGAGTGAGATCCCTTTATACAATCACGCGTTGAACTCCTTTCGCCTTTAAATGTTTTTGAAGCCGCCAACTACAATCAAACACATTTTGGGGTGCAGTCCCACATATTCCTCGATAGGCTCACCTACGCACTCATCCTTAAACTTAGCAATAACCTTTTAGTTGGTATTGCTAAACAGCGAATGATCTATTGGATACTCGCTTGTGAAAATTCATCCACCAGTCATGGTTCGGACGTGTCCGCATGAATGTCAACGGTTGTTATGTACGTCAACAACAAGTATGTGTTTGTGTACAGCATTTTGATATTGTCACCTTACCAAGATTTGATCTTATCATAATAGAACTCGAACATCAAGAGTTTGGAAAAACCTAGCACTGTCGCGTCAACATATATAGGCTTGTCAGCTTCAGTTGGGACTTTTTTGTTACTATGAAAGCAATGAATCGGCAGTCAAATAGCTTGACTCACACGCGGGGTCACCAAACAAATCTGCGAGGTTTATATTGCTTACTGTCCGAAATAAAGTCAACACTGATTAGCTTTCCAAAGTTTTTCAAAGTTTTGCCCAACACGGCATTATTCATAAGCTTGAAGAAATCCTTTTCAGACTCATTTGTGGTTCCTGTTCGCAGATCTATATTCGTTTTAATATATGGAGCCATCTACGCACATTGAGGAAACCTGAGCACACGATGATTAGGCCACATGCTCATTCCCAATCGTAAATAGAACTGCAAATTGCAAACATGTAGTATGAAGTTTAACTTCGTCGTAGATTCGGGACAAGCTACGAACATTAGCGAAATTACGTCCGGAGTCCTAAACGATTCCCCACTGATACCAGAACTGTCACCCGTGAGACATCACCAACGCTTTCAGCGGATAATCGTTATATGTGTGGTGAAGTTCATCCAAATATTCTAGGTCAACTACAAAGTGTTCCTAATGTCGCTGTTATGATCGTACCCACACGTCTGTTTTTGTATATCCACAGTTGTAGGACCGGTCCACTGAGACACTTCAGCTGGTGTGGGCTGAATCATTGTTCATTCATATAAAATGAATATGTCGAGATACATAATGTACATGTTTAGGAACGCCAGATCATATCCGTCAACGATCAGATTGTTAGCGCGAGCGTCACGATGGCTCGCCGTGGATTCTCTCGTTCGATAAAGAGATCTTGATGAACATCAGTAAGCAATTCAAGCTCTGCCTTTATTATTTTTGCGAAAGCGCGTCTCAAACCATTCCCGGGGATGAAAAGTAATGTGCAGATCAAGTTTATATACCCGCATATCGGTATCACGGAACATCTCAAACACATCAGCAACATATCCAAAAACAGATACAGATCGTGATAGTCCGCAAGGTTTTGACAAACAAGCAAAACACGGAGCATACGATTTTTGCATGTTCATGATCTTGTTCGTTCTGTGATTAGTAGAAACTGGGTCTCGTCAAACTCACCCCAGTCACACAAAAACTCATATGGATAGATTCCTTTGCGGGTGAGTAACTTGAACAATTCAGTTTCAAACTCACTGTCTCGACTAGTATTTTGATACGGTCCTCGCCATTCGCTGCAGGATTACCCACGTATTTCTCCAGGCTGAAATTTCAGAATTTGCAGCGAATTAATTAACTGCCATTGTCCCAGCCGAACTGTCGTTTATTATTTGCATATTGTTGGGATTTACACTTATTGGTACATTCGATGGCATTGCAACTCCATGCATGGTCAGGTGACCATCCCACTCACGCAGGTTATAAAGCACAGAAGGATTCTTATTTTCTTTGGGTAAATTCGTTAACTGTAGATTGCATACGTTGTGTGCAGCTCCAGTGTACGCAGAGATCGTGAACTTTAGCTCTACCGTCGGTGTAAAGGAAGCATCACAGATCCAGCAAATATTGCAATGAGTGGCCACGAAAAACTCGGGCATGTCATTATTAGTTATAATCATGTCCGTGGGCGAGGAGAGCTATAGTCGGATCAATTTCACTGCAAGCTCAAGCATTTTATTAAACACGTTAACCGAGTCCTGGCTACTGTATGAAGGCATCTCTCTGCACTACAACAGGCTTGACGCCCGGTCCCTGTAGGAGAAAACATTATCCTTCATCTTGCCTTAAAGGTGTCAAGTTCATCATCATATAATTTCTCAAAATGAATCTTAGACAACCTTGGGAATACATTTCAAGATGTTATTGGTTATAAACATTCAGTTTTAAAACCAAAGTAGCAGGCTTGAAGGATTTTCTTCGCTCTCAAAGACAACGGTCCAAAAGGATAAAACTGAGCCAATCATCTACTAGAATAAGTCAGATAGCGGTGTTTGATTGATTGAATGCCAGGGATGATGTCATGTCGAAATTTTCAATTAATTTATTTTTGATGATCTTCGCTGTCGTCATTGTCTTAACTAATTATGTCATTGTCATTACTATCTTCACTCTCTGTGATGTTTTATATACAATATAGTCGCTATCACTAATCCAATTCCTGTAGTAGTATTTTGGTGTAATATTTTCTCACACAAAAGAAATCTCCGCAAAATAAATTGTATGCAGTAGAGTAACGATAAATAGTATGTTGGTCGAAATGGGGCGCCTTGTGGTAACGCCGCTTGGGGGCGCCCACGGGAAGGTTTACGCTAGAAATACTACATCAATAGCCTATATTCGTCGATATCATCATTATCTAATGATACTGCTTCAGAATGCTTTATTTTGAATAACATCAATCTAATTTATCTTAAAAGTAAAAAAAAACAAAACGATGGTTTGAAACTAAATGCCGAAAGGCCCTGAGAAAATATCACCTAGCAAGAAAAATACACAACAATAGCCAAACACTTAGAGGCAGGACATATCTTGTGAACGCAAGTTAAATATACACAAAAAAAACAATGAATTTTGACATAACCAGGGAAAACAATTTAACGCAAGAATTAAAAACCAAGGGATTATTCTAAAATACTATTTTAAAAAAACAACAGTAAATTAGTCAGAGAATAAAACTTTTAAACTCCAAGAACAATAAATTTTGTACCGATAAGAATATTGACAATGAAAATTTTTAGAAACTGATTCTAAAGATGATATTAATATTACAATAGATGAGAATGATGAAGTTCTTATATCTGAAATTACTAAACTAGAAATTATTAGATGTATTAAAAGCCTTAAGAGTAACAAAACCCCATCGTATGATGTTGTATTAAACAAACGTATGAAATGTACTTATGATATGCTAAGGCCCTAATATGTCTCATTTTTCAACATAATGTTTGACACTGGTCTGATTCCTTATCCATGGCTTGAAGGAATCATCATATATAAGTAGAATGGGAACCAAGATTACCGGATAGTTATAGGCCTACTAAGAATTTGAACTGTTTCACGTCTGTATCTGAAAATAGACTTAAGAAGTTGTTAGATTTTTACGATGTACTTAAAGGAAACCATTTCGGATTCAGACCAGGCTGTTCAACTACAGAGCATATATTTTGTCTTCATCTTCAGTCTTACTGAATTTTTTATTTTTTTTAAAAAAATTACAAGAATAAACTATTTGGTACCTTTATTGATTTAAGCAGTACTTTGGAGGAAAGCGCTGCGTATGAAATTATTAGGTAACTATGTCAATGGAAACAATATTTAGAATAATATATAATATGTGTCATAAAATCCAATCTTGTATCAGATCTACTGGGTAGTAATCCTTTTCCTTTCAATATAGTAAGGGTGTGATGCAAGGTGAAATCCTTCGCCGATTTTATTTATCATTTTTTTTATTGACATAGAGACAAATACTAATGCATGTAATACATATCTCTTAGTAATTATTTAAACCAGAAAAAAAAATAGATCGTGAACACAAGAAAACTGAATAAAAGTTTTCATGCAGATAATTTTTTATTTATGATACAGCTAAATGACATAGAAAACTATCTGTAAGAAAATGCAGAGTTATGGTTTTCTGATCGCCCTACGTCTTTATTTCTTCCAGTTTTTATACAGCTTTATGCCGATGACTCTGAAATTGCTAGTACTGACGAAAAGTCTTTCCAAAATAATTTAGATATGTTTCAAGAATATTTAGAGCTGTGGAAACTGAGCATCAGTTTCGCAAAGACAAATATTTTTAATTTTTGGTACGCGTAAAGATAATATAGATTTACAAATGGTATGAATCTAATAGAAATTTGTGCTAAATTTAAATATTTACGTGTTATGTTTTCTAAAATTCGATGGCATGTTAAGTCAATTGGTCAAAAGCGTTGACCAATCTAGAAAGGCCCTGTATCGACTCTACCAAAATATTAGATAGTTCAGTCTTCTAATAGATTTGCAATGGCATCGTTTCGATCATATTATACTACCTAGTTTAGTTTGTAGGTGTGACGTTTAAGGATTTGAAAATATAACAAGTATTGAAAATTGGCATCTAGAATTTTTAAGAATCATTTTAAATCTGAGGAAGAGTATTCTCACTTTCATGCTTCATTTGGAACCAGGAATGAAACCTATTGATATAAATGTCAGATTCCATTTATTGGAGTTTAGATCTCTGTCATCAGTGGTAAATTGGCTTCAAGATTCAAGATTCACTGGTAAATAGGCTAGACTATCCAGACTCCTTTGTCAAATGCTTTTTTTTTTTTACGAGACTAATGCAAATGCTAATACTCATAAATGGACGAAAAGCATAAGGGACACTTTGATAGATGTTGGGACACCAGACCTCCTATATCATGAATTTATTAATAATCCGATAGAAACAAAACGCATAATAAAAAATAAAAAACTCTTTAAAAGACAAATATATACAGGTATGGCATCGTCGCTAACTCTATCCTCTATGGGAAATTTCTACTATTGTTTTAAACAAGATTTAAATATGGTAAACTACTTAATATTGCTACCTAGGAAACTGTATTAACAATTTATACAGTTTAGTTTTTTCATTCATATCGACTCCATGTTGAAAATGGTCGTTGGAACAATGCAGTGTTTGAAGAGAGATGTAATCATTGTGATAAAAAAATAACATCGGGGACGAATCCCATTATTTACTGATTTGTTCCAAATGTCATAAAGAAAGAAGTTTCTAAAACCGTTCTGTTAACGCAAATCCTCTATTGCAAAATGTACAACTTTATTTGCCACCAATAATCGCAAAATTCTCCGAAATCTTGCCACATTTCTTACTCAGATAATGAATACAATATCAATATCATAAAGTTTGTACTATTTGTGGGATTGGAAATTTTTCACAATTCATAATAATATACTATTTTTTATCTAAATAGAGGATCTCAAATGGGTAATGATTTAATATTAAATTTATTCAACGAGTTTCATAAATTTAATATCAAATCATTACCCATTTAAGATTCTTTTTATCACATAGTTTTTATTTCAGTGGAAATTATTTAGATAGAAAGAAGAAAGAATAATTTCGTTCATTCTGACAGACGGCGCACCTTTCATTTGTTGTGCTGACAGTATAGTCCCAAACAAAGTTGAACTACTTTTTTATAAACTATAAATCAAAGGAAAGCTTCCATCCGAATAAACAGAACATTTTATAACGACAAAATCATTTTTCAAAACAGAATGATATATGCGATGTGATGCCACATTGTTTGATACGGTACACAACAGGCCTAGAGTACATGTTTACCCTAAAATGTCACTTTCAGAACAACACATTACATTGTTGCTATTTTCATGTGAAATAGGATTACTGGATGCAGAAATTCCTATATTTACTGTAATGCATTTGTGACCGGATGTTTGCAGTATTTGATTTGGAACAATAGACTGTACAGAAGACGTAAACAAATTTCTTTTCTGAGTCGGATTTGCGTCCCATATATACTGCGTAAATATGTTGTGGTTGGATAAAGTTCTGTCAGTTGGGAGACCCATTTATGTCCAGATTCTTCTGTGGACAGAGGTGAGTTTATTTGCGTCTGTAAGTTAACATTTAAACCACGCTTGTACGTAGGGTGGATTCTATATCTACGTTACAGATATACCGCCCACCTCCCCCCAACCCCACCAGGTACCAAATGAGCGATACCCTTATTTTTACTTCTTATTGTTGTTCTTGTCTTGTAGTTTTACGCCATTTTTCTTATGATGATATTGTTATACTTGACATAACAAACCCCTTGTGAGGGTAACATATCCATATTCAGACAGCCGAGATAATTGTTCCTCAATTTCCTTTCGCGAGTGGAGTTGTAAAATTGGCCGCCAAAATGTTCATTCAATACAAAACATTCCAGAACGCGGAGTTAAAAACGTTCTTCCCACGATCGCAGCAGCAGGAAGGGTGAACACACCTGTTTCTGGAGCAGTTATTTCGAGAAATTGCGCATTTCCAAAAAAAAAAAAAAATGAGCAGACAAGCATCAATAACAAGAAGGTGAACAGACCACTTTTTAGAGCAGTCCTTTTTTGAAAATAAAGCTTCCTACAAAAATGAAAATACAAGGTCAATAACGCTAAACCGAGACTTCTAACCGACCGAGACTTCTAACAGGATTAGGTAATTTTTGTATTGACGCTTGTATTTTCAAATATTTTATGCGTCATCGTTTACCGACCCCTGGTGTAAACACCAGGACAATCACTGCTGGTCGTCCCCTTCCTGCTGCTGTGTGGCTTAATTAAATCATTATTATATCAATAATAACGCTGACCATTGAATCTCATACAGCTAAACTAGCTCGACAGCGACTAGAGGCAATTAAGAAATATCTCCCCGTCAATGATTCTGTCAAGTAACAACTACAACAGCGTCAGGAAGCTGGAGTGGAATTTGCGGAAGTTACAGCAGAATTATTTAAACCGATTTCAAAGGCTACCGAAGGTCTTCTTCCCACGTTGGAGCAAACCGCTAAGGTACCTGGAAAAGTAGCAAAAATAACTAAACAAACAAAAACGATTTTAAGAAAACTTCCAGGTGAAATAGCTACTACTCAACCAATGCAAGAAATATTTGAAGGTATTGACCAAGCCCATGCTGAAATAGGTGATATAAAGGATCGTATACAAGAACCAGAATCAAAATAAGCAAGAGTCAGAACTGAAGTGAATGACAAATTTACCGAAAAGAGTATTGCCTTTATAAAACAACTTGACGACGTTGAAAAATTATCTGCGTTTGCTGTGCAAAGTTTTGATAATAATGAAAAGTTTTGAAACCCGAGTACGCTGATCAGGTTGTGAGTCGTGAAAACTGGTATAAATGGATATATCGCATACACTACGAAGTTGATCAGGCCCGAAATAGTGATACAAGATATATTGTGTTTATCAAAACAATAGATAGGTATCTTGACTGGTTACAAAATCGACAGTTACAACAACAACCACAAAAACAACAATCACAGCAACCAGTGTCAAAACAACAAGTGAGGAAGAAGAAGAATGGCAAAATGCAAATCCTGCCTCCCCCGGTGTCACTGGAAGAGGTCTCGTCGCTCCTGGTACAGGTACCAGGGGAAGTGGTCTTATTGCTCCATGCCCCAATAATGATCTTGCAGATGTTGACAGACTATAACTTCTGATTGGCGGAAAACGAGCCGGCAATAATTCCCCAGAAATCATTAATGAAGCAGCTGCTATTTGTCAGAGATTATTTACAGGAGGTATCATGGACATTATTGTTTATCGGTCCCTCATTGATGAAATCGTTGATGATTACCGCAGTGATTGATGCAATTATATTAGTGACAAAGAAAATAATATGATCACACATAATTCTCAGCACAGACCTGTAATGGTCAGGTGGATACATTCACTATTACCAACCTATAAAGTTACCTACGGTGATGGACTCGGTGATGTTGTTCAGGGTCTATTCAGAAGGATAGCCCCAAAAGCAATACCGATTCCAAGCAAAACAATTATCAATGAAAGCTATTGACGTTGTTCGTGATAAAGGTATTGGTGCTGTTGGTGATGTTGCTAGTAAAGCATTCTCGGCAATCAAGGATAGACTAGCACGATGAATACGCAGATCGCAGGTGGTCCGACCTCAGCCAGTAAAATTACCTAGCACACTGCAAATGTTAGTAAAATAATAAATCAACCTGCAAATCAAAACCTAGCTGAGTTGGCTGGTGTTCCCCTATCAGAAAAAGAACAAATTTAACCGCTAGTCTAATAGCAGGAAGAGGTCTTCGTGTTAGACGATAACAAGTATAATAAAATGTTCAAACGTGTATCTGATCCCGCATCGACATGGATGTGCCAGTCCTCAAAGATGAATCGGTACGTAATTATCAGCATTATTCGTATGATGCACGAGAGTCAAATCAGCTTGGGCGAATTGAGCTGCAAGTTCAGGATACAAGCAGATATTTCTTACCCGCCCGCTGACACATTTATTGAAGTAGAAGGTGAAATTCTAAAAACAGATGATACTAAATATAGAGCTGATGTTAGAGTTAGTTTTGTTAATAATGACATCATGGCGTTGTTCAACAGTGCCACGTATAGCATCGACGGAAGAAACATTGAATCATGCCTGGAAAACGTCGACGTTGCCACGACGATATTGGATCTAGCAAGATATTTCGATGTTTATTCAAGCTGGTCCATCAATGATGTTTGTAAAGGATACTTCTGACCACCCTGACAACAGTTAGCATAATATAAGATGACCAGGAAACTTCTGCCGACGCCGCTGACGTTGATGTGTGGTGGGTGGTTCATGGTGCTAATCCAGAATTCAACTTAGGATTCGCAGCGCGTCGATCAATGCTGAAAGATGGACGTAGAAGATTTTCATGTGCAATTCCACTGTCACATATCTTTGCATTTTGCAGAAAAGTCAGAAAGGTCATTTTCGGAGCCAAGCATACAGTTGTACTCGAACTAGAGGCTACCGACGATGATGCAATCTGGCGCCCTATCGGTGCTGCAGGTAAAGTAATGCTGACAAAACTTTCATTATGGATGCCAACAATGTTACCATCACTCGCTGAAGAACAACGCCTGCTCACTTTTATGGATTCGGGTGGTAAATCAACATTGTCATGGTTGACGATGACCACAGGTAGTGTTCAAAATACCACTGATAGTTTATTCACATGGCAGATAGCGTAACAGCAAGGTGTCTCTGCGCCGCGACAGATATATGTTGCTTTCCAAAATACTGAATGAGTAAACTCACAAACACACAGTATAATGATATTTGATAAACTTGGTATTACTGAAGTTTCACTGAGAATAAATGGACATCAAGAACCATCTGAGGATATATTACTAAATTTTGATAACAATCATGTTGCACGTGCTTATCATCGTTTGATGACGTTTATGGGACGTGATCAAAATGTTGATTCTGGTCTACAAATATCACAACTAGATTTTACAACGCTGTATCCGATTTATTACCTTTCGCTGAAACACCTGGATTTCTTTAGACAATCTGTCGTTGATATACACTTTCGAGCTCGTGTGGCAAGAGGAGCTATTGCTAATTACAGAGCAATTGCTGTTATGCTCTCAGACAAAACAATCGTGCTTGAAGGTGTTGGTGGACGAATGAGAGTCATTGATGCCCCAGTGGAAAACATCTAACTGGATCGCGTGGAATCCATTGCACGATCAGTATATAAATCGCTCATGATATTATGTCATATCATCATGTTAGTGTTACTCTGACTCCTGGTCAGATTAAAAAGCTACAATCAGTATCAAAAAGAATTCGGGAATAAAAATATTGCTGTAATCAGCACAGATGGCAGGTGGTCCAAATAAACTATCTCTGACAGAACGTCAACTCAGGCACTTTAATCACGGCAAACGATCAAAGACCGGCATTAAACTTAATCTTTCTGCGGGTGCCATTAAAGACATCGCCAAAACGGATGGTATATTTCCACTTCTTGCATCTATACCAGCGTTGATAGCCGCTGCAGCCCCAGCTGTTGCAAAAGCAGCTGCACTTGGTGCTGTTGGAACTGCCGCTGGGATGGCATTAAAGAAAGCAACAGGTCACAGACTAAAGACTTCCAAAAAAATGACGGAGTCTAAGACTGCCAGGATCCCCTCATTCATGGTACGGTCAAGCCCCGAACGGCTCAGGTCTGAGACTGCCCGGGACACTTCTCTAGACATGCTTCCCATGTCCAATTTTGATTTACTTGATGCTACTAAAAATTAAATATAAAAACTTCAGAGATGTTTTTATGCGTGATCAATTACCAAAACAACCAAACCGTATTGAAACCGGTATCATTAATCTCTATGGAAGCTCTGGTCCGGGTACTCATTGGGTTACATACGCGATTGATCCACGTGGAGTTGTTTATTTTGATTCATCAAAACACTCCCGTCTGGTATTCAACATTACCAACGCAGGCAATAACTGATCCGCCAATATGTGGCCGTGAAATACTCGCTGTGCTCGATGCTGTGTCAAGGTCGTTGACATCGCCTCATAAAATCGTGCATGAGTATACCACGTCGCCCAACGTTTTAAATAATTTAGGTCTTAGTGAATATACAATGGTATATATTTACGGAATATCTGCTAATGGCAAGCCCCAAGGTGACTTATCCAAATATGCAACCCTTGACCAGGTCAAGGATGAACTCGCTAATCTTTTGCGTCTCGTAGAGGTGGACCAAAATGAAGTTTTTGTTTTTCATGATCAACAAGGACGATTAAAGACGAGCAATATACCGTTGACAAATTATTCTGCGGGTTCCAGGTGCGACCGAAGATAACTTAGTGGTGTTTGCTAAAAATGATAAAATTAAAAACTCGGAGGCATCAATTCTAACACTCACGGGAGAAATTGCTGGACGTATCAGAATAATTGGAGATATTATGTATGGCGATCTCAACATGAGCAGAAATACAATTATCATTGTGAGAGAACCAAAATCAGACGATGATGTGGCAACAAAAACAAAATACGTAGACAGCAACAACGCCACGATCAAAATTGAGATCAATGATTGTTTACTCTCCACCGGTGATACAATGACTGGTTCTCTCAATATGGCTAATAATAAAATTACTGGTCTTGGAGAACCAGAATCAAACGATAACGCTGCAACGAAGAAATACGTCGACAATAGCAACATCCCGATGATGACTTCTTTAATGACAATCAATGATGGAATGACCACATTTAGATCTGAATATGCTACTCATGTAGCCGCGTTTGTAAATTTTCGTAGAAACACAACTAGAGCCATTAATGAATTTTTTGGAAGTTCAGCAGTCATCGACATTAAACTCTCTGACATAAAAAATTACCGATGAAGTGGCGTCTGGATCAGCATTATGGACACCACTAAATAAATCCATCAAATATCGCGCTAAGGTTAGAGGCATATACAGATTCTCGGTACTCGGCACTACAATATTTACAATATCTATCACAATTTCACGGCGTTATCCAGTCCTGACTCCGTCAGGTGGAGCACAAAGACGAGGAAACATTCGTGGTGGAACCCGAAGGAAAAGACCTCGGCGTGTTGTACTATTGATGTATTGAATTCGTCGCCAAACTACCACTTACTTAAAGTGTCAGCAATTTATATAATGAACCAATCGATTGACGTTCAACGTTTCAGAGATCAGCAAGCATATTAATGGCAGACCCAACTGAAAAAATCATTGATGCGTATACAGTAAGACTAAAAAAATGCCGCACACGTGTTGCTGTTACTGACATAACTGTATACACCGCATCCGCGGTAGTCGCTAGAAGAGCAACTATAATCGGATCATTATCAGCCACATACATAATAGCACCAGTAATAGGAACTGGTGTTGCAGTTATAACCGGTGCTGCTGGTATTCTTAATATCATCGCGAAAAAGATATTTAAGTGTGCGGCTGATAAATTACACGAATATACAACGTTGCTATCAGCGGCAACACATGCGCACGCCAAATTATCGTCGTTGATATCATCAGGGCTCAACGATGGAACAACAGAAATTCGCAGAAATGATTAATGTTTACTATCAAGCAACTGGAAATCCAGACACCGCTGTCTCCGACAAGGACGGTCAAAGCCTAAAGACGCCGCCGTCTCCGACATTTAAAATCAGGACTTAAATAATAATGTCGTAAGAATTGCTAGAACAAATCGTCACTAATACAACACCAACCAACAACCACGATGATATCAAAGAGCTCAACCAAGCCTGAGTTTGACGTTAGCTTTCCAACGGCAATTCCAACCAAAGAAATAGCGTTAGTGCAATTGCGAGTATATTACAGCTGGCCAAATATTAGATCAAAATCGTTCGGTGGGTTGCAAGCAAACAATTCATTGGTATTTGCGTATAAAAATAAATCTGATGGAACCCCCGATGGGCAAGTTGTTTTATTCCTACGGGCAGTTATGAAATAGAACATATCAATAGTGAATTCCAAAGCGGGATTAAATCTACCACAGGAAAAGAATCCAAAATCGATATCACGGTTCATAAGCAAACATTATCAGCCGCCATTGAAATATCAACGCCTGACTACAGCGTAGATAAATATCAATCATCGATCCAAACTGTGTTAGGATGGCCGGAAGTACAGCCACCAACACCTTCAGCACCAACAGAACCTCGACGATCTGATTACGTTTCAAATGAATATTTTCTTCCCTTCCAGAATATCGAAAAACTGTTCCATGGAAATGGATGGATCTACCCATAATGATTGTTGACCTGGAGGATAATCCAGTGGATCCTGAAAAAAATATTTTACTGCGAGTGTTGGTACAAAACATCCAAAACCATCAAAATCTTTCTATGATTATGATGATAATAAAAAGCCACGCGTCGACCAAAAATATAATAATTCGTACGTCGAAGCTATTACGCCTGAACACACGCGTGTACGCAGAAAATTGCGTCAGTTGTTTCAAAGTTACATACAAGAATATCCCAACGACGATCTAAAGCAGTAAATGACTGAAACGATACAGCATCTAAATCAAGTCCTATCCGACCTTAAATATGTCAGCTGGGTTATTATTGAAACAATAATTGCTACTGGAGATGATTTTGTCGATTTTAAACCCCCCTGTACAACGACACTTAAGCAGCTGTTTTTCAGACACTACGCGATCACAGAAGCAGAATTAACAAAATTCATAATACCAGGATTTAACACCGATGACTTGACAAAAGCCGTCAGTGATATCATCGATGAATATTTTCCAGCCATATTAGAATCATGTAGAAAAATATCCTCTCCTCCAGGTATTCTCAAACATAACAATGATCCAGACGGCGGTGGTCATCATATATCACCAGGTATTGTCAATATCACACCAACAATCGCAGTTAATCTGGTGTGTGATGCAATCGATGGCAGTTGTCAAGTAGATCTTGAAAAATCCAGGCAGGCACAGCAAGGATATATCTTATATTCACTCACCCTTGAAGTTCCGCCTGGATTTTTAATTGTGTCAATACCTGTTAGTCCGGTTTATCTGAGATGTCATAATCCGCTATTATAACGGATGCATTTCAGACTTACTGACCAGAACGGACACCTTGATTTAAGAGATGAATCTCTTATAATAAGTTTGTATGTACGCTCATAGAGCGTCATTATAAGATCTTCGCGTGCGTGAGTTTGTAGAACCTCGCGTTTTTAAAACGCCGAGATCATAGATCAACGTCGAGATTTTGACATGACTGATTTTTTGTGAAATCTCCTAAATTCACTATAAATATTATAATCAGAATCAGAATCAAAATGAAAATCTGAATCAGAATAATAATCAAAATCTGACTCATAATCAGAATTTGCATCCGCGGGTAGATTAACTAATTTAGCATAAAGTGAACTCCAAAAGCAACTCCGTGACAAATAAAAGATATGGTCAAAAAAGATGTTGGACCTCCACCAGATCCAGAAAGTTACTATGACGACAAGTAGACGAATAGAACTTGGTATTGTCGCCGTAGCTACTTTTTTTTGGAATAACTATTATTTTTATTTTCTCAAATTAAATCATACAAATGAATATAATGGACGGAATAATTGCCGAGATAGAAAAACTAAACCATGCACAACAATTGATGGTGTGTTACTATTGTCTAAACAAACATCGTTGTAAGATTCTCGATGATGTAATCGATATAGTAAAAATTTCTCGATTAATGCGCATCGCATTATTCAATGCCCAATCAGTAGGACCATTGGAAAAGTGCACAGAAATAGTAAATTTTATCAACGATGAGAACATCGACGTCTTTTTCCTGACAGAAACATGGCTAAAAACATCGGGCGATGAACCCAAGTGCGCGGATCTAACACCCACCGGTTACTCCATCAAGTCGTTTCCCCGCCACTCTCGCGGAGGTGGAATTGCTGTCATCGCAAAGAACTCCATGATCAACCGTCTTAACTACACTACAACCTTCAATTTCTACCACACATC
>JAECUM010058325.1:0-35437 GCA_016617855.1 Megalonaias nervosa | reverse complement strand
GCCAATATATGTACACATGTATTGTTAATTCTTCAACTAAGACCCCATAATTAGAGAGATGAATAGATGAATATATGTATAAAGATGATAATTTAACGCGTTTACACTTTCATGGTTCTCTCTGAAATGTTAATATTTTCAATCTTTTTATCCAAGTAGCAGCTCTGAAGCTGTTTTCGATATTAGAAAGAATGCCTAACATGTTCAATGTTATTTCTGAAGTTCAAGGCCAAGTCCGGAACATTTGCGGTGTCATATTAAATTCCAATATGATTATTGATGCATTACTTTACAACCATCTTAAATTGGGCATACTAATTTAACAAGTTTGTCATTTCATCCGTCTGTTAAGAGTTGCTTGCGTAACTCATAACTTCGTGACAGCTGGAGAGATTTCATGAAATTGTATCCATGCGTGAATATTAAATTGAATGTGTGTCACATATAGCATACAGGACACCGGCCACTAGGCTATGTTAACAGCAAGAAAAGGGAATTTGGAATTATGTGACGTTGTGCTTTTTCTGTAGGTAACTTTTAAAGTACCGAATTAATGAAATTTGAATTAGTTATGGTAGCCTTGATTTCATTCTCAAGCTTAAGGGTGCTGCTTGGTAAATTATAAATCAGCGACCTATGTCAATGTACAGGTATAATATTTGAACCAATGAAGGTACTTTCGTGTAACTGGGCTGCTGCAAATCTAGACTTAACATTGTCTCATGTATTCATAGTTATATCCTCTGTGCCGATGGTTAAGGTCAAAGACAGGGAAAATCAGTGGCCTACCTCCTTATATAATCTGCCACTTTTTAACTGCTTTAAATATTTTGATGAAATTAGATCCAGTGCCACACTTTATGATGCTGCTGGTTGGTTTATAGCTCTAATATTAAGGTCCTTGGTAGGGAAAATGGAACGAGATGGGCATGCAATGTGCTGTGTGGTACTTTTGTTACTTGGAACGAGATGGGCATGCAATGTGCTGTGTGGTACTTTTGTTACTTAAAGCCTCCAAGTTGCATCACATCTCATTGTGTTGAAGCGCCTTCAAGATCAAAGTAGTAGACTTTGAGAGAGTGTCTTGACATGATTTTGGCATACGCAAATGTGAAATAGTGGGTGCTTTGAGTATGTGCAACTTAGCCACCTTTGTCAAGGAATTTTCATCAATTTTCTGTTCATGCACCTAGCACAATATAAGGTTAATAATGCATAAAATGGAACAGCATGCAGATATCCTGCTGTTTCTGAAGAGTTTGTTCTTAACCTAAATTTCCATTAATTTCAATATGACAGAAATATTGGTACCAAACAACTCTTCACATATTTGTGAAAGAGGCTTTGAATAAGAGGAGTGTTCCAGCTGCTGCAGCTTCATAGAGAGTGAGATACGACGTATAAAATATCATAAATTATTCGTTTGTCTCCTGGTCTGCACGAAGACATGAAGTGAAAATATTTTAGCTCGCAGAACAATCCGATCTAAAGTACACGTTGACATGTAAAAATAACTATATCTGGTTTAACATTCCAGGAGTGTTTTAAGCATTTTCTATTTTGACTGCTTTAATGGCAACCATTAAAACTCCATAGCACCCATGTAGAAAATACGTTTTAACATTTCTCTCAAAAGTACACTGGTAACAGTTTTATCAAAGTAATGGATGAACTATTTATTGTCATATTCTACCAAGAAATATGTGTATGTTGGTCCCTATGATAGCCGCGTGAGTCACATAGTGTTCACACCATCTTTAAAAGTACTTCATTTAATGCTATCAAAACTTTCAAGGAATATTCCGTATGATATGTTAATGTTGTTTCCTATAGCATCGATACTAACCAAGTATATGTGGCATCACTCAGGAAGAAAACTTGTTTAATATTTTTAAAAAACTATAATGGCAATGAAAGTCAAACTTTAGAAGTAACGGAAATGTCTTGAACATTTTGTTGTATGTATGGAGAAGATTAAACTGCCTGTTAAGGGACTTATAATATTTTTTTAGCATAGGTGGGGAATTATTGTCAACCCATAAATAAGTTTTCTCGATTATCTCAATAGAGGTTTTACTAGGGAATATAACTGGAAATAATGTTCTTTTTCACAGAACAGATAAAGAATTTTTAAAGCTATATAAAAGCTGGAAATTTATACTGTTGATATTACAATATTCAAGCTCTCACTCCCCCACCATCAAAACTTAAATGGTCAGTCTTTGAATGTAATGCTACCAGGAAAAAGTCCCTGAACCATGTTTACCCTGCAGACTACAATTACTTTTACTGCAATTTCATTCTAAGCCAGTCAGCTATAATTATGTTTCGTTTGCCCCTTGGTATTTATCTCAATATTTTGGAATGGAATCAAGAGTTACGAGCTGTTCAAAAATATTTCCTTTTATAATATCCTGTCAGTAAATTGGCGTTATATGGTAGTTACTTTGTCCATCTATGTCTGTGAATCCATCTATCTCCTTCATGATAAAACTCCTTTAAAGCTTCTTTCATTAAATTTTTTGACTAGCAATATGTATGTATGTGGGATGAATATGTGTGTATTTGACAATGATTTTTAACTTTTCAATCACATACGAAACAATATCGAGAAAGATCACCTGGAGCTTTCGTTCTCACTTTAAAAACTTCATCAGCAGATTGATTTGATCTCTACTGACTGTTAACATCACTCGTTGGAATGGTGAGCGATGTTAATATACTGTCCCAGATATGTGGTAGGTTGAAAAGGCCCCCGAACCTGTTCAGCGTCGGTTTATGCGCAAAGATGTAGATCGATTCTTTAACCTCCCCCCCCCCCCTCTCAAACCAGGCTTGTTCTCGATCTAAGATTTTTACTGAGTTCCAAATTACAGTATGGCCAGGGTAAACATCGTCGATGTGCCGTGATACTTCAGACGAGCTTAAACTTGGTCTTCTATGCTCATTAAACCTCGCTTTCAATGTCCTTTCCGTTTTCCCAATATAGTCGTGATGGCGAACGCTGTAGCAACTTAGGCCACTGGAGCGGTGCTTCATAAATGATGCATATATTGATTATGCTTGCGACTATGAGAACTTTTGAAGCTGAAGGATGTATTTCGCAAGTGAGTGAGTAGGTGCTTATCATTAAGACCAATGTGTGTTTCAAGGGGGAAAATAGGTAATTATATGAAAAGTAAGAACTGATGAAGTACGATACATAAGAAGATGCATACTGTAGAATAGATCATTTATTAAACTCTGTGGGATATTACTATTGTCACTGATTTGTAAACTAAGTATAGCGTAGCGTGTTCAGTTAGGTTGACTATTGTATGTCCTTATGTTTTCCTATAGTAGAATTTTAAATTTTTTGATTAGGCCATATATAGGGAAAGAGTTTACGATTATTTTCCGAATTAGCGGATACCTGGTGGTAGCGTTTTTGTTACATTTCTTGCATTCGTGTTCACTATTGCCATGTTTTATGTATGAAAATTGAACAATTTGGGTAAGACAGTTTGTATTTTGCAACCATCTAGTCACTTGGAAAGACATGACTTGCTTTATAGTTTCTGGAAGTGTGACAAAGCCACTACCGTTCAACATAATCGCATATGTAGGCAAGCCATAAAGGAATTGTGTGTATCAAGAGATGAAAAGGTATTGCCTTATTATGTGTTCTTCATATAAATTTATACAGAAGAAAGGTATTTCCGCTAGAGATAAAGTTATCAAATATTGCTATGCGCAGCATTTCAGGTGAGTGTAGGAAATTGTAGGCATTTGGATGGTTACCCATTGATAAACCATAAATAATACCATTTTAAAACATCTTGTCAAATTTCTAAAAGTTGCTTTTAAAACAAAATGTCTACTACCTCTGTTGTTGTTGCTGTTGTGGGGTTTAACCCCATTTTTCAGCACACGATAGGCTATACATGGCGGCCAGTATTAATGTTGGAGGAAGAACCCGGGAAAACCCCGGAAAGAACCACCGACCCACGAAAAGCTACTGGCAATCTTTCTCACATATCCACATTGGCCGAATCCGAGACTCGAACCCACGCAGACAGAGGTGAGATGGCAGTGATCCGTAACGGAGAGCATTTTAGGCCGCTCGGCCACTCGGGGCCCCCTCTACTACCTCTAGCCAATAGATGAATTATTGATTTTTATCAGTGACATGTATGCTTCATAAGAAAATCATATTGCTGCACACTGCTTCAAGTTCTCCAGACAAAATTAATTAGACTGTTTTTAAAATTAAATTGCTTTTTTTCCCCCCAGAAACTCGCTGCTTTCATTTACTGGTTACTCTATGGAAGAAAATAAAGCATCCATATTACTAACATGCATAGCCATTTCTTCACAATCAGAAAACCATATTTTACCTCGGAAACGTATGTATTCATTACCAATTGCCCTTATCCAACGCATAGTTATGCTGCGTTGAATGGAATACTGCATTCGAATTCAATACTTTATGGCGAATTTCCTGTTTGCTGCGGTTTTACTCATAGCTATAATTAATATATAACATTTAAATTTCTTCCTGACGGAATATGTACTAGGTAGGGATTGGTGCAAGGGATCCATTAATCATTTTAAACACTAAAAAGAAGTCTTCAATCTCGTATTGCTATACCAGAACATTTCTGGTCTACTCATAAACACAAACATATATACCCTCGTATTTATAGACCATAGTGTTATTTCAAAGCTATGGCAATCATACTTTGTATACAAATGTACACCCTAGTATTTAGACCACATTCTATTGTCCTTATTGTGCAGTAAATAGAGCGCAAAATAAAGCATATTAATGATACAACGGTTGACAACAGTGTATGATTCCCCTAAATATGATCAGCTCGAGAAAGTAAAACCGACAAACGAATTTGACCTACAAATTGGGATCAGATGAATTTCTCACGGAGAGGGGGTACGAAAGCTTAGAAGGTACAGCCTGATGAGTGAAATGAGTTGTACAAGAAAATGTTAAGTGATTTTTAGAAATAGAAAACAGCATGTATTGTTCAATTTACTCAGATGAAAAGATACGCACATGGAATAGAAAGGTTTAGCAGGACTCCGAAGACTAGAATGTGAAAGTATTTCACTGCATATTAAGCAGGAAAGTGGGTTGGTGTTTAGTTAAAGTTCATATTTCAAAAGATACGGCTCTGGCTGAAACGTGCAATTAAGAAAATAGATAACATTTAAGGACTGGAATATTCAGTTATTTGACAATTGACAGATTTCGAAATCTTAACATCTAAATTGATGAAAGGCAGACTGTTTGTAAAATAAAAAGAAAAATAACAGTAATTTTAACGGAATATCTTCCTAACTTTTATCGAAGATATTCAAAAACAGACAACGGATATTCGGTAATCACATATTTAACAAACTGGAAGAATCAAAGGGAGATTGTACCAATACACGTTATTTTCAGCCAGGGTTATCTGCTCTTCAAGAAAGGTGACATGTATAAAGTTAAACAAATGCTTAACAGAATAGGAATGGAGGGTAAAAAGCATGTAGTTGAGAAGGGAAAGGATATGAACAGCCCTGTAACACATAGAAACTATGAGAAAACCTCATTCAGTTACAACAAACTACGGCTTTTTGATGCATATATAGTATTATTAAAGAGAATGCAAACTTTTAAGATTTCAAATATAATGAAGTTTTAGAACGTGACAGGTGTAGATACAACGGCATATTATAACGTAGGGACTTAAAAAATGCTCCTGATGTATCTATAGAAAAACAAGATAGAAAATGCACAATAACACCAAAATATCAACCTTTTTCCATTCGTTGCCATTCAAAATTTATCTACAGAAACCAAATATGATGGGGCAAGGTTCCACTAGGTCACTTTGACATTTCAATTTGATTTTGTGTTTATTTGGTGTTATATGTACACTTTTACCAAATTCTGTAAATTCCGAGATAGTAAAATTTACATCTTATATGTCGTGCAACTCTATATACAATTGTGGTGGATGCAAAATTGGCAATATGGAATGCCCCATAGTACAACTGGGCAGAATTTGACTCTGTTCATATATGGAGTTTTTGATAACGTTCCGGCTGACGTTTGTACCACCCATCCTTTTCCTTTGGCTCCCTTTCCTGCTCGGACAATCATATACGAGTGTTTGGGCCGATTCCCACACGTCTAGTAACCAAATGCCCCGAAGAATGTGTGCGCAAGAGACCTGGGTGGCGCCTGGATATGAGCGACTGGACCATGATGAGAGTGTGTGTAGTTTCAATTCCCATTCATCTTCAACTTCTGGCAATGTCATTTGGGGCTTTATTGCCCAAGAAACGACATAAGTAATTAGCATTCATGGTATGCATCAATGGAAATGGGAGTGTGACTCTTATTCCCACCCAACAATACATTTAATAGCACATGGTGTGGTCATAAAGAAGGCGAGATTGCCTTGTTGGCGAACACATCTATAATTCAAGATCTGTCTGTCTAACAATGTAAAATACTACAAGCGGGCTTAAGGGAATTTTTCACAATATATGAAGCCATGGAGATTACATAGATTTGAATTCATTTATACTTGGTTTCGAATTTCATTCAAAGAAGGTATAGCAGTGATTAAGAAAAATATTCATTCAACTACTTCTACTGTGGTGAAGAAGGTCACAGCATTGATATTTGCAGGCATGGCAAAAGAATACAATGCAACTAATTTGGTTGGTATAGCTACGAAGAAACGTTGTTCTTAAATGTATGCGAACTGACATCACGGCAAGAAAGAAATTGCCTCATATTCTGTTATTACTAGCTGTAATACTGCATCTTATGTGTTTGGTACTAGAAGTCCTTTTTCTGTTCTGGAGAGTGTGTTCCACATGTCATGAATATCAATGTCATTGTCATCAGATTCATATGCAATGAATGAACATGGTTATGTAGACAGCCCTGAAAGAACTAGTAAATATAATGAAACTTGTTAGAAGATGTTATGCAAAGTGTTTCTGATGTAGGAATGATTTCTAGAGAGAGAGTAATTTTATGATGTATCCCCCGAGGCCACATTCATAAATAATGCATCACTAGCTAAAGATGAGCATGCCTGTGTAATACCAAAACATGATGTAAAATGGACTTGCTTGTTTCGGTTTCAGATAGTAATTCAGGTTCACAATGAACTAAGTCTACTGAAACTATTAGTAATACTGCGATCAATGATCCAAAAGAATTGCAATCTTTACAGCTACTATTGCTGTAAATGTTAAAAATAAATCATCAAAGTCAATAATACTTAAACTTCACTAGGACCGGTTAAGAAAGGGTTTCAAATGACATGTCTCAGTATTGGACACATCATGTCAAAACTTGATGAGGAAAAATGATGCTGACTCAAAACAGAAATGTCTATGTTTTAGGTTTATGCGAAACTTGGCGCTGATATACAGGAAAATGAGCTCGGTATAGAGGGATATAACATATAAACAAAAGACAGAGCAGAAACAATTGATAAAGATGGAGGGTGATTGTTGGTATATAAACAATCAGGTTTCGTATGAACGAAAAAAACAAACAAACTTGTAATCAGTCACCCTGAGACTATATGGATGAAAATCAGTCTTCCCCTTCCCTCGTCAAAGCCATTACCGATACTTTTTGTTTATAGGCTACCAGATGTACCTGTCTCTTGGGTTGAGTAGTTTGACACTGAACTATGGGTAGCTCGAGATCATGATCTATTAGTTATTGTGTTGGGTGATTTCAACATAGACTACTCAGTTTGTAAGAATGCAGGATTGCTGATCATTAGTAAAATAAATATAAAGGATATATATGATGCTAAGCATACCATTATATCCTATAGATGTTTCATAAAATGTTGAAAACTTTTTTATCTGATTTAGCAAACTCCATCCTCTTCTGTGTAGAAAATTTAGAAGACCCAACTGAAGCACTTGAAACCTATTATGCTATTATGAAGGCTGCTGGGGATCACTTTGCTCCTATGAAAACAAAAAGAGTTAAACTCCCTCAGAAACCTACATGGTTAACGTCCGAAATCAATAAAATAGAGACCCTATTTTCGTAAAGTCAAGCATTGGCATAACTATAAACTCCGGTGTAACAAATGTGCTGCAATGATTCAATCTACTAAAATAATCTGTTATAAAACATCGATCGAAAATACACAATGTCCATCAGAAATGTGGAAAATTCTGATTGATTTTACTCCAAACAGAAACAGTAATATACGCAATCAATACAAAATTGACGGGACAATACTTGATGATATACATGATGTTGTTAACAGTTTCAAGGAACACTTCCAATATATCGAATACAAAGTTAGAAGAGTTTATTACGTCTATAATCCATGACAATTCCATTAATGTCATTTGAAAATGTGGTATGTGAAGTGAAAAAGTTAAATTCGAAGTTGGAATGGATCAGATAGGTCCATTCATCTTAAACAAATGTGCTAATATTATTGTTCCACCATTCACCTACATACTAAATCAAAGCATTGCTAATCGAATCATCCAATCTCTAATGAAGTAGGCCAAAGTTATACCTGTACACAACAAATTTCAAAATTAAATCCAGATAATTATAAACCTATTCTACCTACCATATACAAACTGTGTCAAAGTGCTGCGTCATTGATGGCTCGTTGCTTGCCATGGACAATGCTGAATTGGTTGGAACTATATATATTGACTTTGATAAGGCTTTTGATTTAGTTGATCTTAATATACTTGCATGGAAACTTAGAAAAGTACAAATGCTCTAACATATCACTCGTATGATTCAAATCATAACTATTGGACAGAAGCCAACAAGTTGCCATGGGTAATATTAATTCAGAATTGATGTCCATCAACCAAGGTGTTCCACGGTGATCTATTTTATAGTCCGTATTATTCATATTGTTTATAAATGACTTGTCGATGCATGTACATCATGCAAACTCTGATTTACATGCTGATGATACTACTTTGCATAAGTTTGATTGTAATGTTAAAACCATAACAAACAATTGGGAAAACTTTATATCAAGTTGAATATTGTTGCTCATTGAACAACGTGGTCATCAATCCCCCCTCCACAAAAAAACCCAAGGCATTGTTGCTTGCAATGCAGCAACGATTATCAATGAATACAAAGCAAAATCATGAGCTGTATATTGAAGATAATCGAATTAAAAATGTTGACTCGGAAAACTTTGTGAGTTTATGTTGATAAAAATCTAGACTGGTGCATGCAAGTGAAACATATTAGCTCTGCTGTAAGCTCTAGAATTTATCTTGTACAGAGGATGAAATGTTATCTACCACTCAACTATCCAGAAATTATTCTACATTGCATTCATTGGTCCTCTTTTGGACAACCTCAACACAATTTGTGGAAACACAACCGATACCAATTTTGAAACAATTAACCAACTTTAAAACCGGGAGCAGGAATTATTTTGATTTATAATTTGATACGCTTGAAATTTAAATACAGATTAGCCTACCACAAGTAATTATTAATATTCAAAATTAAGAATGAAAGTTTTGTCTAAATCGGTACACTGGGTTCACACCAGGTAATACATTATGCGACAATGAAATATCTGTGTTCTTTAATATATAACACATAGTTAATTTTGTCCATAAAATTCAGGAACATTGACACAGTGTCTCGAAGTTAGTTTCTAAATACCATCTCACAGACATGGCATGCATTTGTTCAGTTGAAATGGTTTTCACCATCCTCTGCAAACATAATAATTTTCATTGTCTTAGCTTATTTCACTGTTGGTTAACATTTTATTGATGACACTGTTCTGGATCAATTTTATATGATACCTTCCGTCGTTGTGGCTTTTAATTCTCATTTCCTTTTCTGTCCACCCATCTGAATAGTGATGGAAAAGACACAACATTAAGAAAAGTATTGGGTATATTCCAATTTATTATGCCTTGACACAGTGCATGAGGAGGATATTAGCTTGATCAACATTGTGTTTAATTTCATAATATAATCTTCGATTCTTAGAAAAGATAACACCAAAGTATTTACAACCAGAACAAATGCCAATCGTGCTCAAATCAATAATATGTTGCTATTTAACTAGTTTCGTGTTCCAGATGTTCTTAAGTGTTTTTCTCGAATCTTATTATTCAACTTCTATTGCGGTGATTATTCACAAATTACATTCGGATTATTCAGGAAAATGTTCCCTCCATTTTAAAAAAGAACGGTAATATCTGCATATAATACAGCAAAACTTTGATTTAAAATGACACCACACTGTGACTATTCTATGTGTACGCTAGTGCTATTATTGTCAAGTAAAACTAAACTTTCTATTCCGTCACTAACACAATGCATATTATATATAACCCTAAACATATTCCCATTATTATTGTGTCTAATAACTTCATCTACAGCCATACCCACCATACTGAGTTAAAGGCTTTGTTAAAGTCGCAGACGACAAAAAGGTTCATTTTCTTACTTTTTAGCTTTTTGTATAACATGACATGAGTCCAGCGTGACTTATCCTGATAACTGGGTTGACTTGTCGCTTTCAGTTTAAATATACACCCAATGGTTATCTCTAGCCATGCATGTGAATCAGTGCATTGTCAAACATTAAGCTTGAAACGTAAGCGTTCAGTGGCATCAGGAAGCTACCTGTACAAGATAAAATGTTTGCTTGAAACATTGTCTTCAAATGAAATTTTATTGCTTTGAAACACTAGATGCATGTAGGAACTTTTGATTCAAATACGTTGACTTAACAATTTCATCATCGTCATTAAATATAACTTATACAATCTTCATTTTTATCGCTATCATTTCCTTTTGTTTTGGATAAAATTGGGAAAATCTTTAAGTTTTATATTTTTATTTATTTTGTGTTTCTCGTCCCCCGAATTATCAATAATATTTCAATAACCCTTATGGTTTTTATAATTTAGGTTGCGCAACCTGTGTTGCATAAATTTGTCGTCCCTCCTGGTTTAATATACTAATACAATTTGTGTACCTTTTATGCATTAGTACCTTTCGACTTACTCGTTCGTGTTGGATTTTGGTAAGATTATGTTCTTGTTATATATTACTTTCTCCGGGTGGTTTGGTAGTTAGTTCCCTTGAATTTTGTGTTTGGAGCCAACTAATCCACTTTGCAGCGAGGAAAAGCTTATTTATCTTGTAGAATACATACTGTTCTCAGCCTATTGTGGACAAAGCTAAAATAATGTGCTTCTTTAATACATTTACTTAAAAGAAATTGATACGTATTCAAAGTCAATGAGCTAAGAAATATAAAAACTGTTCACACATTGAGCTATTTCTTTTTTTTTCACTTAGAGACAAACATATTTAATTTTCATAATTTGTATTTTGATTACAAAAATATGAATGATTCAGACATGGGTAATACAGGACAAAAGTAACAATTACTAGGCATATATTTGTTCGGAAGGTCACGATGCTATGAAACGTACGAAAAATATCAAATGGCATCAAGTTATATGTTTCACTTGAAAGCAGGCATGGTTCCAAGTCAAAGTCATTTTATGCATATCATAGTAAGTCAATGTAGTGGAAGCATGTCAATGACCACATTGATTATTGTTTAAGCAAGTCTGTGCGTGTGTGTGATTTGGACATTTAACTTTGCTTTAAGAATTGTTCATTCATTTCGCTGCGATGTCTGCAGTGTGGCAGTTTATTTTGACGTCTAGCACCAGGGCATCATATACATCATGTACATCATATCATCATGTACATGCAAAAACATAATATGTAGTAAAAAAACACTAGTATATCTCTTTTCTAAAGATCTGAATGACCCTGAAAAAAGATTATTGACCAAGGGCAGTTAACTATTTCCCTCTCCTTTAGCCTCTGATCTCTTTCCCTGGCCTGTTCTTCAAGAACAAATTTTCTAAGAGACTCCCACTCGTAGCCAAACTCTTTCCCCAGTTCCACAAGTTCTTTCATTGGTGACATTTAAAAAAATCTGATATGATCAACCTAAAGTGCACTACTATGCAAACATGCGTAATTACTACAATTTCAACAAACAAACCGTATGTTCCTTCGCAGAAGGCAACAAAAACATGAAATGTGTACAAAAAAACCTTAAGTAATTTTATATGGCTACTTAACCTCACTGTCTTGTCTGGAACGTCTGAAATACACAAAAGATCATAAAAGACTAATGAAACAATAATTTTAGTGTTCCTTTAAATCCGAGATCCCACCTCTGGCACCACTGTAACAAGAGAACTTTGTTGGGTTCGGATTTATAACAGAACACTTTTGATGGTGACAAAAATACAATGTTTATTGAGGAATGACTTGAATGGAAAAAGAATTATGATTAACACGTGCATGTATAAGATCCAAATATTGGACAAAATTAACACAACCCGCATGAACCTAACGATGCAACATAAATGTGAATACAAGTAAATGACCTCACACAGTACAAGGACAAAGGTTAATGATTCAAAGTAATTTCCCACGACGAAAAAATGACGTGTTTTACTAAAATAGTAAAAATGATGTACTTTTTCTCATATAGTAAAAACGACGTATTCACTCAAATAGTGAATCATGATGCACTTTACTCAAATAGTAAAATGATGTAAAAATGGGACAGATATCATACAGTATATCTTTACAGTCCCAAAACACTGGGTATAACAAACGTCAAAATTAGCCCACGTATAAAAGATTACATCTATGGAGTTACACGAAACACTCCGTCACCAGAATAATTGGCTACCAGTCACACTGGTCAATCAAACAGTCAGCTTTACAGGTGATCACCGACCACCATTCAATCACTTGGTCAATCAAGCACTCAGCGCCCACCAGTCGGTCAACAACGTCCGATCGCCTGCTACTCAACCAGCAAAAAACTGTTCAATCAGCTCTATGGCTGCTATCGTGAGGTTTATGGTCAGCTCTACAGCTGGTACCCTGTCAACGCTGATCACTATGGTCAGCTCTACAGCTGCTATTCAACTTTATGGTTGGCTTTATGGCTGCTATGGTCAACTCTGATCAGCTGAAAATAAATCTAACACCCTGTACTAAAAATGACTTGGGTATATACGATAATACGTAATGACGTTATATACAGTAAGCTATATAAATTTCATTATCATCACAATATTACAAAGCAATAAACAGGTTCAGAAGTGAACTTACCTGTGTCCGATAAGAATCCTATGGTACTAAAAGTTATTAAACGAAATGCAACTTTATTGCTAATATTGATCTCATTTTAAGTCACATACAAGATTAGAAAATATTTGCATTATACTAGGCAAGCCGGACCTACATAGAAAATATACAAAAATAAACGTGGTAGTACAATAGGTATAACCTATACTATACATAAGAAATTAATAAATTATTCACATATCTCTACAGCTGAAGATCTGCAAGTCTTTAAGTAGACTGTTCACTGACACGACGTTTTCGCAGCTAATGATTTCGTCCTACGCTTTGGTATTTATGCACAGACGATGTAGCCCTACATCGTATGTGCGCTTGATGAACATCGGGCTTTCCCATCGAAAGCACTTAGCACTTGCGGCATAGGATGAACCGACCTCACTGTTGCGAAATATTGTACAATATACACAAATCACCTTCGGATATCGTTGCACACAAAAAGCTAAATCCGAGTACATGTATTTAACAAATAACAAAGGGATTTATACAATTCTGTGACATATTTGTATATATGTGTAATGATAAGACACCTAAAGGTTTAAATTTACAAGTAATATGAAAATGTCCAAAGCTTCACTCACTTTTATATAATTATCTATTTAACTGGGAAAACATTTACATATATAATATTTGTGTAAACGAACACCTTAAAGCATCTACGTTTGGCACATTCCAGTGGATAATCTTTTAAACGTCAATATGAATCGCGTTATTTTAGGTGTTTTGAAAAATCACACTCAGTGTATTAATTAAAACATATACAACGGAGCATGGTTAGATTAAGAATGAATTTTTAAATTAGCAAACTCGTTTACAAGATCGAAATAACAAAACTGTAGTAAACAGCGAATTCCACAAAGCTCTAAATGTGATATATATCTTGGTCCCGAGTATTGTTTAGATCAAAGTACAGATTTAATCGTTCTGACAAGAAAAAACATACATTTGGAGAGGACTACCTTGGATGATAATACGTCAGTGGAATTTTAAATTTAATTTTAGCTCCTGAAAGAATTTTACTTCTTTGCTTTGGTTCGTACTCATTTGTGCACGTGCTTATTCTTCAGTAGCTGCCTTCGAACAAAAATGTAATATGGAAATGGTCTTCTAGCCTCTAAGGGTCCCAATTATTTACTATCCCGCAATCAGTTATCTACGTATTAAAAATCAGTTATCTATTATAAATCGAAAGCTTATTTACTAACCAGCACCCAATAATTTGCCTTCCAACAAGCAGGTTATTTACAACGCACATCCAGTTATCTGCTATCCATTAGCCAAATTAAATACACTCCAGAACCCAGTTTGCTATTGTCCAATACCCTGTTTATTTACAATCCTGCACTCAGATATTTTATTTCCAGTACACAGTTTTTTATTACCTGGTATTCTTATCTATCTTATAATTCTAACAGCCCTGTAATTTTATCACACATGTTGAGCGTGAGAGACAGACCGAAAGATAGATAGAAAGTTTGAGTGAGTGAAAGAGAACGAAAGATAGCTAGACAGAGTTTAACATAGGGACGATACTTTAGTGACAATAAAAGTTCACTTGGAAATGTACATGGTAATGTCCACTGGTAACAATAGACTGAAAACTTGCTTTTGGGACCTAAGTTTCCATTCTCCTAAGAACAGATTATCTACATATTTTCTTTACTTGTTATAGGTTTATCATTCTCACTTCTCGCAATACACTCATAACTATCCATAGTTTTACGTCTTTTCATGACCTTAACAAGGAACAAGAACAGTGTAAGCAATCAATATATAGGAAAGTGGATGTAGTCATCTGTATCATGACCCTCATAATCATCATCAATGTTTCATATGAAAGAAAGCACTCCTGAGGAAATCACACAATAATGAAAGGTGCAAGAGGACTTGGGATTCCTCGATTTCAATATGACAAAGCTGCCAACTTCCTCCTGCAAGGTCTTCTCTGTCAGCTCTGATGTTTCAAGCTGAGCAAGCTTTGCACGGGCGGCCTGTTGAAGGTCGAGTTTCCCCTAGAGCTGCTATAGTGCTGTGCGACTTCTGCGTGGGTAGGCATAACCGGCTTCAATATCTTGCATAATTCATGAGAAATATTCCTATGCAATATTCATTATATGAATGTTAGACTAATATGCTGTTGAACGTTTTATTGCTTAAATCGTTCCTTTTTATGAGGATAGCTGTTATGACTATTATCATTCATAATTATTGTTCGTTAGGGTTATTTAATTAATATTATTTTATGTACTACATTTATTTTCAATATTAAGTTTGCACTATAAGACGAATCGTACATCAAGTGTCTCGATCTATCAATGAAAGGTTCAAGGTTGAGATGTACAATAGTTCAGGTAAACATCACGCGATCCGACAAGGACACGAGTTCTTGCGAAAAGCCAAGAAAACCTAATATATGGCTAGTCTGCGTTAGAACAGCTGATTGTGCTTACCTCTAAAGTGATTTGAAAATGCCCCAAATGATTCATTCAATATCTAGTATTGCATTTTCTCTTTTGAGTATTAACGTTCTGTATAAGACAATAAATACTTAGAATTAAGCATGCTTAATAGTACTAACAGTCTTCGAAGAGTCATATTGAGAAGACTGATTCATGTATTTAGTTTATTCCGACGGAATTGCAATGTTCTGGCCTTCATTTAAAGACTATCTGGTTATATAATAGCTGTGTGCAAATACTATGAATTCATGTTAATACATTTTGGGATTATAACAATGATTCCTCAATATTGTTGATACATTACTACAATGCGGACTATCGTTTGGAATATCTTTGGAACTCATTCGGATTACTCAAAACGTTTGCAATCAATATAAACTTTAGGACATTAAGAACTCACTCGCCATAATGTAAGTTAATTTTAATTCTCTCACTTTGCATTTTAGAGAAAAAAGTATTTTCAATTGTATAAATATGTTGGTTTCGCTCTTTCTTGCTACTTGTTTTAAGTTATTAGAGTCGTAACAGCATATGCACATTCTTCATTTGCACTGCCATTATGAACAGACAAATCTTAGAGGATAACCTTTAGAAAATGTTTAAATATTTTTGAAGCAGTTAAGCGGTTTTTCCTATTTCATGGACTTATTACCTCCGAGCCACGATGTCCTGCAAAGATTACAGCGTGCCCATAAAACCGGTGTCAGAAGCCAAGAAACCATATGCTAAACACCACCGCTAGTCGTTGTGCAAGTACTAAATATTTTTCATTTTTGAACTTCATTCCACACCTTTCGGTAATTCCCAAATGTAGTCATTGGAGAAGTGTTTCTTTTACCTCAACGAGTTTCCCCTCAAGTTTTGGAATTGAATGCCAAATGTAAAACTTAGTTCAAAAGTTGTTTTCAAATTGTATGTGAACCCATATCTTCAACCACACCGAAACAGAACGAAACTCATGAATACAATTACAATGGTCCAGGACATAACCTATCAAGAAAACTATCATTCTTTTGATGTAATTGTTTTTCGTGGTCCTTTACGATATTGTAGAAACGTCATAAATAAAAAGATTATTATTGTTGGTTCTCTTACCCGTTCAGTTTGATTAAACATTAGATACGCTGTTCCTGCTAGGTGGATATATCACTGATATGGAATAATTAATTTATCTACTTCGAAGTACTAGCAGTTAGACCGACACTATGGACTCCAAAGCGCCTGCAGAACAAATGTTTCTTATCGTACATTTGATGCACACAAAATAAGCCTATAAGACTACATTATCATGTAGACATATCGATACGCATGATGTATGATGTAGTATCATTCAAAGAGTGCAAAACTATCAAAGCCAATAAAACTGTTACGATGTTATGCATTTATGATTTAGAAAGTATATATCAAGCCATACACATTTGCAAAGAAACCACGATATTTATGGACAACCTAGCTAAGGCATATTACACCGAGAATAGTTTATACATAACATGTGCAGACAGAAAGATATATCGTTTACTTCGAAACATACTGCATTAAGGCTGCTTTAAGGAGTTATTGTGAAGTAAACAAATTGCAGAACCGATGGTGTCCAAGTAAGAAAATATAATACATTTGCATTTAACAAACATATATATCCACTGCTATTTATTAACATGCAATCTGGTTATGACTATCCTTGTTCATCAGAACGGTAAAATAAAAATTGTCAAATCAAGAACTATAAATTTAACCAAATGACCTAGAGAAACGCATGTCGGTTAGCTAAGATTCCTTGGTTTTGCAAATATTAATAAATTCTTTTCATCTTCTTTCCAAAAGATCTTTGACGGTTTCTGATATAGAAAACCATTGTTCGAATAAACGTTTCCATATTGGTTCATACATCAACCTTATTGATGCAAACCTAAAATGGCATAAATGGCATCATATTTCGAATTCGATCAAACACTGTTGGGCAGATCTTGAGAGATACTATTCAGATCCTTTTCTATTTTCAAACGAGAGACATTTCATTTTCTTGTGGTTCATACATAATTAATGTAGGTATACTATTGTTCACTAAATACATTTGTAACCTACGAACAGACAAGATAGGGAATCCGTCGACCATCAGATACAAACATATCAAACAGTGTGCCTTAGTTATTTAAAAACTCTTATATTTAGCTTTGAAAGAATGATTTTGTAAACGTTCTGCAGAATAGCTAGTTCAACGTAAACCGAATTTAATGAAATTTGTTCATCAACAAAATTCATTCCATAGTCCTATTAGTATGGTAGACGTGTCTCTTTACCTGCGATTTGATCTCTCTCTTTCTCTCAAGAAAGAAAGAAAGAAAGAAAGAAAGAAAGAAAGGAAGAAAGAAAGACAAAATTATAAAAAATGAGGTACGAATATAAAAAAGAATAAAATGTAAACAATACAACAAACTATACCCACACCCCGAGCAGAAGGAGGGGGTCAATTGACCAGAGGTTGACCAGACATAGGTTAAAAAATGGCTTAAAAAACTACAAGGAACCGTTGGAATGTCCAACGCATGGTTTATTATGTGCCATAAAATGTTAATATTTTATTTGATTTTTAGTCACAATATAAACAACATAGCAAGAGAGGGTTTATCGACCAAGTGAAAATTACGCAAAAAATGTACGAGGCCCTGTGTCAGTTACCAATCGTTGTAAGATAAACATGATTTTGTCCCCGTTGTACAATTTCGTGGCATCGTTGGTGTTTTTTCATGAATCCGTTTCTACTCACCGGATGGCCAAATGTTGGCTACAACATTTTTAAAATAACTATCATATTGTTTTAAGCAGCAACTATAGACAGTAGAGGTTGTTAGGTTTTTGTTTATGCTAGTTTAGTTGCCAATTTATTGCCATTTATACCAATTTATGGGGTCAATTCATAAGGTACCACTTGGTCAACTGAGTCGTCACTTATCTGATAGATTTTTTGTTATGTATATCTCCAGATAATCCTCGGCATTTTGTATTTTTACGTCATCAGACGCATTTGTTATCTCGAAGTATCTTTTCAACTCAGGATACTTTTGTCCACCACCAGCTACACACAATTATGTTTTTCCCTTAACACCAACTTCACAATTTAGACATAGTAGAGATCCGGCACTTCCACGTCAAACGCTCTGTAAATGAAGCGCACAATAATCATTACGACAGTTTTTTCCACAAGGTGTAGACGACCCCATCATCAGCCACTTGCAACTGTTATATGTTTGGTTGATCATTATTCTATTAGTAAACGTATAATTAGATAAAAGTATAATTAGAGAAATACTATTACATATATTTGAGAAAACCAGTTATATAGCATGGGCCGGTGGGACGAAGCTAGACTACTACAGCAAAAATATCAAGATCTTACCGGTAACAAAATCACATTTCAAAAATTACATCAGATCACTAGACGCAACACAAGATGAGTTTACAAGGTTATCTGCAATTGAGCCAGAGCACATCACCAAGTTTTATTTTGACCAACTGAACGATGATAGGAAACAAATACCACTTGAACTACAGTTGCATGATTTTATCAAAATGGCGAAGAACGAATTTATCAACGATGGTGTCTCATGTTGGATCGACGTTAAAATTGATGATGATGGTATTTCTGTTGATTCCACCATGAATGACAAACGAGCATCTACTATTATTAATAATCTTGTTGATGACAGCAAGTATATATTCAAAATAAAATTTATTGTCAAACATATCAGCGAAGATGGTCCGACTTGGATTATTCGTGATAAACTCGACCCTGTTAAGGGATCACGGAGACATAACAATGTCGTCATAATCGATAAAAATTCTAAGCCAGGTATTTCATCGGAATCGACAAACCATACTACAGTAACGCATATCCAGTGTCCGCTGTTGTTTACGCAATTTATCGTTTAAATAAACCAGATATAGCTGCTCTTGCTCCGATGAAAACAGGCTCGCTAAATTGTGTGGCTCAACGTGTCAGAGACCATTTTTTAAATTCAAAACGCGGAAATGGACTTATTTTGAATCAAGAATAACAATATAGCACGATGGGAAAACTCCTTTATCAACGGACCTAAGATAGATGATGTGGTTATTTTAGAAGAAAAAAAACCCCACTGAAGATTCCAATAATTGTAAAAACCAATACCAATGAGATTTTGGACAATTCTGGTAAATACTCTAGTAAGTGTGCTCCAATAATTTCATACGATCATAATACACATGTGTGGACGGAGTCGGTGACAAAATTTCCAAGGGAGAGAATAATACGATTTTATGACGGCGATATCTATGAAGAAATATAAAACATAAGTAAACGTGACCCTGTATCGGTCTGGCTATTTCATGGAGATGACCCTGAGTCAGATGAATCAATATTTGATCAGATTATTCTGCCATCTGGCGTTCTTTATCGGAAGGAATCACTTCAACGTGCGATGAAACAGATTGCGATAAAATATGACGGTGACAACGATGATTGAATCATTATCTGTTTTACAAAGTCGTCTGTTGTGGCTCATATAAACCAACAAAACAATAAATGGCATTCAATTCCAAAAGAATTTATCGATGATGTATCACAATCTTGTGCTGAGTTTGGCTATGTTGGTCTTTGAAACACAAAATGTAATTCTTCCGATATGATTTCTGTTGACAATGTCGCTGCTTATCGGGCGGCTTTACTTGGACTTGGCAGCAAGTGTCATCGTTATTTCGAGCGATTGGGGCATCCAACACACGAAATGACTCTGACTGCAAGAAACGGGCCACTATCAAATATCGATTTTAATGGATTTGACGAGATTGAATGATTTGAACGTTCAGCGAGTATTCATCCTGTGATACCAGTTTGGTTTGGTAGACGCTTTAATAAACCTGATTCCAGTGTCAATCAGAGTGGTTGGGCTCCAATAGTGTTATTACGATACATGCTCGATGCCTAGATTCTCACATCGTTGACTGTAATCTCTGCGATAATTTCATGCAAATCACAAAACATTTGTCTGGTTACCACAAAACGACAAAGATATATGCAGAAAATTATCGGTAAGTTCACTCAGGGTTAATAATCTGATAATGCACGTCATTGTACACGATTAATCATGCATCCAGCCGAATTATATTTCATTGTCAAGGACAAAGCTATTGGTATCACAGATAAATGCAGTCATGTAAGATGGAAAAAAGTAGGTACAATAGTTATCTACTACGAAGGCAATTCTCCTCAATTTACTCATTTGATATCATCTATGCTATAGATGCTGGCATGATCGTATATAAATTTATTGTCGATGATCAACAGATTTCAAAATGACGCTGTTAGAGTCGCCAAGGATTCTTTCTAATATTATTCGTTGTAAATGGAACTTGTGAAGCCATTTATAGAAGAAAACATAAGCGGTGTCAAATGAGGTTCGTGGAAAATAAAACACGAACAAATACGTAAATATTCTGAATCCGCTGGTGTTAAAACACCAGATATTTATTACTTTAATGTCAATTTATCAGAACCGTCATCATCACCGTCAGTAAACAATCCAGTCACGAGGTATAATACCGTCTATCTCAATGTTCCAGGTGGTTCTGGTAAAACAACACGTGCGATAGAATTATTTAAAACCTCTGACTTGATTGTGTTCAAGCCAACTCACCGGCTTGCCAGAGAGATGAGACAACGTGGTGTCATAGCATGCATGTATCATAGTTCTTTAGATGGCGATGTGATGCATGGACTCCCGAACCAATCGGTGAGAAATATATCCCAAGAATAATTATCTGGGATGAGATTTGTACAGTATCCAAAGAAACATTGCAGACATTTCTTGATTGGTTAGCAACAATAGCTACTGCAATTATCATGTGTGGCGATCATGGACTGCCTGCGTCGTTTACAGGTGAATCACCACACAAATGGTTGATCAACTATGTTAGTCGCTATGAAGATGTTTTGTACGACCATCGATTACAGGATGAAGAACTAAGACAACTGAAATCGTTAATCAGATTACAACCTGACAAAGTTCAGTGAGAAATACTGCGTACCGTAATTTCAGAGACTCCAATGTCGGATTTCTGGAACTTATGGCGCCCTAATGATCTAATAGTTGTATCCAAGAAAAACGTCAGTGATTTATTTCAGCGTAAATTATTTGAGCTACACGCAGACAAAATATACCTGTTCATACTCAAGTAACGGAGACAAAACAAAACCCCTTCTTAATGATATCGTCGAGGTTCCAGTAGAGGCTTTACAACAGGCTTTGTCGTCAAACCCATAGTGCTGGACTCTGGGATACGCAATAACAATTCATTTTTCTCAGGGATTAGCAATATCAAATACCAATATATGGATTGTCGATGATCGCAAAGAGTGGTCAAATTTAGTTTATCTGGCTGTGTCTAGAGTAACAAAAATATCTCAGTTATACAGGGTTGTCTAAGTGTTGGAGCTGCCAACAGCGTCATAAAACAACAACAGCGTCACGAGGAATTATCAACGAATTGAAGAAAAAATTAGCTGGTTATGCCGCGAGATGAGAAGAAGAAACACCGCCAGTTTGATCTGGATATGGAATTTGTCATGACGCTGAAACAACGACATAATAATCATTGCGCCTGCTGTAACACAATAATGTTGTGGCAATATTTTCCTAATAACGTAAGACAATTTACCGTGGACAGACTCGATAGCAGTCTCGGTCACACACGCGACATGTCTGACATGTATTGAATGGAACAGACGTAGAGGAGCTTCATACCTTATAGCGTGTGACTCTTTTGTGTTGGCGATTATCCAATCTGGTGGTAACTGGGTGTTTTCAGGAATCATCGTAATTGTTCACGTACAAATCCACGTTGAGGAGCTGTTGAATCTAATCCATAGAATGGTTTCTGCGTAGTAGATCTTACCACGCTGAAAATTTTATGTGCTGTTACACTCCAAAACGGATCAGTTGCTTTTGCTGTACCAACCTCAAGTTCACCGGGTTCATATAAATACCTCACTGTTACTTTACTATCTAACACTAGTTGTTGTAGCTAATCTGGTGATTTTCGTTGTGGTATATGTCTTTTCGCAATTGCATAAACAGGTTTCATGTTAATTCCATTCGTGACCTCGTTGGTTAACGCAACCACCACATGAAGTAGTCTCGCAATCCATTCACGAGATCTGTACTGAACGCTCAGCTTTCCGCTCAGTAATTCTTGGGCACATGGATGTCCAAAGAGTCGCTGTGAAGTGTTTGATTAAATCGTTCAATGTCTGCCTGATCGCGATGTATCCACTTTTAATTTTGAGGATATGTTGTTGTATCAGCGTCGTTAATGCACAGAAAAATTCTTTGCCATGATCAACCTGTAGCAATTGTGGCCATTTAAGGCCACCATGTGGCCCGGCTCCTCGCGAATAAATTCGTTCAAACGCTGCTGAGACTTCAGTTGCTCTTTTAGATGATAACGGTTCAGCCTCTTTGCATCTACTTGCAATGTCTACGACAGTCAACGCATATTTTTATGTGCGCCGTTTATGGACCTAATGTGGTAAAAACAAGATATCTGCCTGATGAACTTCGTTGGGCGTGCCGACATCAAGCCGTCCATGTTAAATCTTTTTCTGGACGTAAAAGATAAATTTGCGATATGTCCTGTCGTGACAACCAATCTGCTGCTACAGCACATGTGACACCTGCAGTATCTGCGAGTTTTTTAATTTCCACTGTACCTCTCCAATATCCTCTTGGACTATAATAAATCGCTTCCAACACTATTTTACCCTTCATCGTCGATCATATAAACCAATTCTTTTTCGAATTCAGCGTGTGAATTAAATTGACATCCGCGATATGTCGTTGTTGTAGATCTGGATTTTTATACGCGACATCATGAACATGGCACGCTTGATCAATCGCATTTACCGGAAATTTGCCCGGTTTTTGGTTTATTGTTTTCGTGAAGTCTAATATCAAGCCAAGTTCCAGGACCGCAATAATTATATCCTGAAAGTTGTTTTAACCCAGGATACTTAGCCCATGGCGCTCCAGGTGTTTTCTCGAGTACCTTAGCAATATAGTCACCTGTTTTTGCAACAGGAATACTCACAAACTTATATTTGTGTGGGCCGCATTTTAGACATTTACCTGTAAGTGCTGACGTGTTGTTTCTCAATGTGGTTGCTGAAGACGATGTTATTGAATTTATCACAGACATCAATGAAGCGCCGTCTGTTGAGGATCATAATGTAGAAATAAACATTCTAGCTGTTTACGATGATGTCATTCTTGACAAACAAGCAAATCCAGCCAGAATATTTTCACTGGGCAGACATAAAAACACAGATGTCGTTCAGGTTACTCAGCCATATACTCAGATTCCCAAAGTAATTAGAAATAACTGTACCTTTTTGTTTATTTTTGACGGTGTTGACACACATCCGCTTCGAAATATTCATCAGACATGGTTTCCCGGCGACATGGACTTAGGTAAGTTTAAAAACGTCTTCACAATGCTCGGGAAAACTCGCATGGATTCATCACGATAATTGTACATTTTCCAAAAACACGTTATCGAATTGGTCTCGATAAAATCTTTATTAAAGAAATTTGTTGTATAATGAACCAGGAAAACATTATTGAGATTATCTCTACGATCGAACAATTGCAGCAAGATGGTCTCGCGGTTCAACTCGATTTCAAAAATTAATGATTTTGAGATGATACAGCAGCGACGTGAAGAGGGCAGATATACACTCGCGGTTGAGTACAGATTTATCAAATTACTCCAACGCGAAATGGAATTGTCATTGGCGTATTTAGACGAACAACATGATATAGCTAAATTTGTTAAATTGGCAATCGTCATTCAGAAACGACGATCAGATTTGTCTCTACAATATGAAACTCGATGGGCTGTACGTGCACGTGCGAGACAGCCAAAAGAAACTTGTATTATAATCTATTAAGATTCCCGCAGAATGAAAAGCATTCCCCAAGGAGGAATAGCCCGAACAACCAAACAATTAACGCCAAAAAAATTAACAAAACAAAATGTAATGTTTTTTTTTTTTTATTCTTGTCATTGACCGAGAGAGGCCGTTCAGGGTCTATCATGCACATATAAACTAACCGGCAATTCTTCACCACGTGTGTCCAATAAATTACCGTCTTGGTGGGTTAGACGAAAACGTATTAGTGAGAGCGATGGATTATGACATTGTAAATAAATAGGATTAGTGGGCACCGACACAATCAAATGAACCGAGGGGGCATCCGGAGAAAAGCTATAAAGAACATATCCCTGCTGGACCTGCCCTTGCAATACTTGCCTAGACGATGCATAACTACCGTCGACTACGTCACAGACTAGATTTACAGAAAACGTCGACGAGATATTGACAATGCCTAGCGACACATAACGACCACCACCTGCTGGATCGTTATTATGTCGGAGAATATCTTTAGGGGCCCTTAACTTCTCCCATGCGGCATAGATCTTTGGAAATATTCGTCAGTTATGTTACTGAGATTCTGTTGCATTTTATTGGTATCCAACCTGTGTAGTTTTGAACGTAGGCAATTGGGGTTCGGTGATCTTAAAATAATCGAGAAAGAGTCTTTTTATCACCGGAATCTTCACGGGTCGTTTCGACAGCCATTCGTGTTCAAATGTCAGCATTAGACCTCACATTATCTAGATGAGTTATTGTGTTAATGATTTTTTTTGTTAAGATCATCATTCGGATATTGAAATAATATACTACTCAAACAGCGCCCGTAGATTAAGATGCATATTTTCATATTGGAATAGGTCCCAGTACTTTGTCATTTTTATAAACTGATTTCCTCTCGGTTAATATTCAGATCGCGTTGGTTGTGGTGGTCCAATATAAATTGGCGCTTTCAGCGGCCATTGCAGCACGGTTCTGATCCACGACTTGTATATGGCAACGGCTTAATTGGATTCCCTGGAATCTCCTACTAATATTTCAATGGCGGTGCTCAGTGTTGGCTCGTGCACTTTGATAGTGATCTTTTATTCTTTTCCTGTCAAAGATTTGATTCTACTCTGAAATTCATCATTGATTTGTCGATTTGATATGATCCTGTTGGAAAACAAACAGTTGCATCAGCGGAGGCTTTATGCGAAAATACCAGTGAGTTATTAGGGTCTAATCCACCACATGAATTTTCTCTGATATTTGGTCAACTATAATAAAATCGTAAATGTGCCAGTGCGATCTCTAGTGATCAACCATTCGGCGCTTTTATCGCAGCTGGAAAACCATTATCAAATTCTAGCCTTGTTGACATCGCTGATATCATTGTGGTCGTCGGCGGCGTTGTGTTAGCGATAATTTGTTCCAGTCGTGTGGTTATTTCTGCTGTCATTATTATGAGTTTTTAATTTTACCGGTTTTAGTAAACACCACTAAGTTATCTTCTGTCGCGCCTGGAACTCGCAGAAGCATATCTGTCAACGAGATATTACTTGTCTTTAACCGTCCTTGCTGATCCTGAAAAATAACAAATTCATTTGGGTCATCATCGGCGAGATGCATTACATCGGCAAGTTCATCTCATGTCGCATATTGATAAATCAATGTCACTGAGACCTTTGCGCGAAGCAGATCTTCCGTTAATATCTACCATTATAAACCATTAACTTGTTGAAAACGATTGTCATGTGTGACCTAGCGTGGCTCGAATATAAAATTTTCTCGCCAGAAACAGTAATATTAAGTTTCTCAAACTCTTTATATAAATCGAGTATTGAATATATTATTTCAATAGTGTCCCACTTACCAATTTTGAGAATAAAAGTGTTTTCTGGAGATTCTATACTCGTCTCATAATCCCCCCAACTCGAATTATACTTCAATGCCATGTAAATCTACTCCATCATATAATATATTCTGAAATCCTCCACTTTTTCTAACCAATGTATCATACTGATATTCTAAAATACCCCTCAATTATCCCCTTTTTGTCACTTTTACACACAGAAACACTATTCTTTTAGTGATTTTATATTCATCGAGTATAAAAATGATCTTACTAATTACATCCTTTCGTATATCATTTATTCTAGTATCCAGATTAATTATCTTGTCGTTTATCTGCTTTATCTTATCATCAAATTTCATATTGCCCAGTGTCCAGCTAAGTCCATTAGCTACTGCTGTTACTCTATCAAGCTCTGGATCAATATTATTAACTCTATTATGTATATTATTTGATTCCGGTTTAAGTTCGTTGATCTTTCCATCAAATCCTTTAACCAATGCTAATATTTCTGGGAGCTTTCTGTTAATCCTTTCGATTGAGGTTTTAACGCCGACACTATCATTTAGCTGTGTGCTAAGGTCAGCCATCTTATTGCTGACGGGTATTGGACTTTCAAAATAATCATAGGCATCCTGAAGAAGAATCTGATAGTTTCTGAGATGGCTCGTAAACGCGGTTACATGAGCATCATACTCAGACCGTAATGTGGTTAATCTATCACTCGTTGTTGTTAACGAGGTCCTTATCGCGGCATTACTGTCGTCCACGTATTTCTTCGTTGCAGAGTCATCGGCTAATTTCGGTTCTCCCAAACCAGTAATTCTATTTCCAGTCATGACGAGTAAATTAGTCATTGAATCACCGGATATTGGAACATATCTACGAAACGCTGCAATTGATATATTCGAGTTTTTTATTTTTCCGTCGCCGGTAAATGTTATCGATGGTTGCACCAAAAACTCTCAGGATAATATCGGCCCACTTAATATTGTTCGACTTTAACCGTCCTTGCTGATCCTGAAAACAGCAACTTCATTCGGATCAAACCCGGTGAGACTAATGAGATAGCCAGTTCATCTCGCGTCACATACGCAGACAGATCAACTTCACCTGGGAATATTTGTGTAGCAGCTCTTCCGTAAATATCTACCATTATATGCCATTAACCTGTATAAGAAGACCACTTGTGTATTCGTTCACGACTTCATGCGGCGACGCTGATGACCTTGAAACGGCTTTAAGTACATCAAGTTCTTCTGGATTGCATATGGGTGGATCCGTTATTGTCTGTGTTGGTAATGTTGAATAACAGATCGGAGTTTTTCGCACTCTGCTGCTGGTATACCGTAACAATTCTTTTGGTGGAGCCAATCCATGTAAATCAAAATAAACAACGCTACGTGGGTCAACCGCGTATGCAACCCAATGAGTACCTGGAATAGAACATCCATTTAATGATACCGGTTTCAACATAGTTCGGTTGTTCCGGTAATTGATCACACATGAAAACACCTCTGAAGTTTTGTTATGTTTAATCGTCGAGCAGCATCAAGTAAATCAAAATTCGACATGGGAAGCTTTAACGAAGCGTCCCAGGTAATCTCAGACATAGACCACATCGCGTTCCTGGTAATCTTAGACCTCGTCCTTTCTTGTTGAGGTGTTTATTTCGTGTCCTGTTGCATTTTTCAGAGCCATGTCGTTAGCTATTCCAACAGCACCAAGTGCAGCTGCTTTGTCAACAGCTGGAGCCGCTGCTGAATTAGCTCTGGTAACGCTGCCGGAAACGAAAATATACCGCCGGTTTTTGTTGTGTCGCTAAACGCATTCGCAGAAAGATCACGTTGAACACCAATTTTTCATTTCTTGGCATCATTGTAGTGTTTGAACTGACGTTAAGGCAACGATAATTTATTTGGGCCCTGCAACGCAGTTGATTTCAGAGTTATTTTTGCCCCAGAATTCTTCGCCGGTGGGGATTGCAGTTTTTTAATCTGACCAGGTGTCAGAATAACATTGACGTGATGATATGACATTATAACATAATGAATGATCTAATTACAGATCGCTTGCTATCCAATTGCATGTTTGGAAAACACATGTTTTCTACGGCGCATCAATGAGTCTCATTCGTCCACCAACGCCTTCAAGCAACATTGTATTGTCTAACAGAATAGAGAGATTGCTCTGTAACCACCAGGGCCAGCCGGTATATCTTTAACAGTAGCTCGCACATGAATATCAACGACAGATTGTCTGAACAAGTCCAGATGTTCCAGTGAGAAATAATAGATTGGATACAGCGTTGACAAATAACGCTGAGATATCTGCAAACCAAAATCAACAGTCTGATCAAGCCCGATAAATCTCATCAAACTATGATATGCCCGTGCTACGTTGTTTTGTTCGAAATTCAGTATTATGTCTTCGGACGGTTCCTGATGTCCATTTATCCTTAGCAGCATCGTGGACACAGCTAATCTGTCAAACACCATCGGGTTTCCTTCTTGATTTTCTAATCTTGTATTACCTTGAAACGCAACAAATATATGTCGCAGTGCTGAAATTCCCTGTTGAGACGTTATCTGTTATCCAAATATATTTGCTGTGCCTGTAACTGAGCCTGTGATCATTGTCAGCGACGACAACGTTGACTTGCCGCCGTTATCAATGAACGATAATAATCGATTACCTGCACCTCCAGCATTATCTCGCCAAATTGCATCGTTATCAGTGGACTTTCAGACTAACTCAACTGTATGTCGATGTCAGCGGGGCCGGCAAAGTTTCTTGGTCGTCTTATGTCATACTTTGTATGGTTAGGGTCGTCAGTAGTATCCTTTGAGAACATCATTGATGGACTAGCATACCTTGAATACTCATGGGAATATCTTGCAAGACCGAGAATCATCGTAACAACATTTTGTGACATACTTCGATTTGTCTACTATCAATCTTATACACGGCACTTTTAAATAACGCCATTACACCATTATAAACAAATCCACATTTGTCTTCTGCAGCGCATGAATTATTGTTATCTCTCAAAAATCTACCCTGAATTTCAAATAAATGCCTCGGCGGGCCCGAAATACCTGGATGTATCTTGGACTTGTAATTCGATTCGCCCACGTTGGTTTGGTTCTCGTGCTTCATGTGAATAATATTGATAATCACGCACAGACTCATCCCTGAGTACTGTTGCGTCCACGTCAAATGCGGCATCAGATACACGTTTGAATATTTTTATTATATTCTCTGTTTCTAAAACGACGTTCCAACATTGATCAATAGGTGGTTGATCCGCGACGACGACGGGCCAGACAAGTACCCCCTATTAGGTTTGCGGTTATGTTTCTTTTCTGTCTCTGTTTTGTCGGTGATGGAACTCCAGCTAATTCTTTCAACTGCTCATTTGCAGCTTGATTTATTATTTTACTGACACATGATGGCATCACTTCGGTGTTGGGCAGTTTTACTGGAATGCTTACTTCGGAGCTGGGCATTCATACTGGAATGCTTACGTTGGAATGCTTCAGATTCTGCTGAGGTTTTAGTCGTATTAATCGGGGGAGTCTGTCTTTGATCGCCGAGAATGATTTACCAGCAACATCACCAATAGCGCCAATACCCTTATCACGAACAACTTCGATGGCGTTCATACCTAATTGTTTTGCAATTGGGATAGCTTTTGGGGCCATCCTTTTAAACAAACCTTGAATAACATTGCATAGTCCATCTCGGTAGATCATTTTGTAAACCGGTAATCCTGCTTTTATCACCCTGACATTTTCAAGTCCACGTTGGGCATTATGTATAATCATATTATTTTGTTATCGCCGATCTAATTAATGACTCATTGTAGTTATCGTCGGTAATTTCATCGATCAGGGCCCGATAGACTCTACTGTCCATGACACCACCGGTAAATAAATGCTGACAAATAGAGGCTACTTCATTTCCCATGATTTCGTGGAATTGTTGCTAGCTCGTCTTCCAACAATCAGAGTTTCTAGTCGATCAACTTCAGCAAGGATATTATTTGGACAAAGTTTATCCTGAATCATCGGCGATTCAGAAATCATATTACCACCTTGTTTGCTACGATATCGATCGGGAGCGACAAGGCCACTTTCTGTTGCTTTTTATTCCTCTACATGCGGCGCTCTAACTTGTGATCTTTTGGGCGATAATATATATCCAAGTAATGGATTTTCATCAGCTGCAATCGCTCTTTTCTTAAATGCTTCAGATAAAGGCTTATACTTCCCTGTTATTTTAGGAATACCATGGTATTTTTGAAACACAAAATTAACCCAGCTTAATTCTGGAACATCGACGGCCTCTGGATCTAATAATTTATCACGAATCGAATATCCTGCTGCAGCAAGTGCTATAGGGTTTGTTTGAAATTTTATTAAATCTTTTTCAGTAAATTCGGCAGGCGTTTTCTTTTTTTTTTTTTTTGATCAGATTTTGGTTTTTATGCAACAAGATCCATCACTTCTGCGATTTGATCACGAGCTTCCTCGATTCTATCAATTGCTTCCTCTATTTCTTCCTGTAATGGTTATAGAGAGCAGCTATTACAACTGTAAGTTCTTGCAGAATCGTCTTGTTTTTGTTAGTTCTGTTTGCTATTTTTTCGGTTCGTTTAGCGGTTTGTTCCAACGACGGAAGATGATCTTTAGTGGCTTTTGTGATTGGTTTAAATAACAGTTCTGTGACCTCTGTAAATTCCACATGAGCATCCTGATGTTGTTGCATCTGTTATTTGGCAGAATCACGGACTAGAAGATACTTCTTAATTGCATCAAGTTCTTATCGAGCTAATTTTGCCGTAGGAGATTCTATAGTAAGCGCAGAACCATTCATTATTATTATTACAGCAACGATTTAATTACATATCACTAAGTCAGCAGATTTACAAGGGTTTTGCTATATTACAATAACGTAACGTAATTTTTCAGCTACAGCGAATTGCCGGAATCTCAATTCGACTCAAAATTTAGACATTGCCCTGGTCACGTGTCTCATTGTGCTAAATATATCTATCCGCTAATAATACCACACAGGGTTTCCATATGAGGTCACGTGTCTTTGTGCGCTAAATAAATATGCGCTATTAGTATCTGTCTTGGATTTTACAAGGTACAAATCGATAACTGTAAACTAGTTAGAGAAATCTATGCCTGTTGCATTAAAATAAATCTTAAAATACTAGAATACATGATAAATAAATTATATGATTTAAATGCGTGTGCGCGTTTAATGTTTGATACGTTTGTATATCTGTCTGTTCACAAATATAATATACTGATATATTCTCTGTGAAAACCACCCATTTTGCCGTAGGCTATTTAGGAACATTCTCGAGTATGGTGATAGTAGACCTGTTTTGCTTGACCAAGTCTACCTGTGGACGACAGATACGGATTATTCTTCCACTCGGTAATATACGTAGTACGAACTTAGATATCTTATTTATTTTTTGTAAATAAAGCTATTTATATTTTTTTTTTTATTTCGGCTAAATATTCTAGACCACGGGATAGTTAAAAATTATCTAAAACGTTATTGAGTTATCGTCAGTAGGTGTTTATATTAGCTTTTACCATACATCTCTCGAAGCTACGTAGTCTAGTGGTAATGGCGTTGGATTCCCGAACCATTACTGCAATGCTCCGTGGGTTCAAACCCCGGACTCGGCATATTGGTGGCGGGTGAAACCTGAAGGTATTTCTGTGGGGGGCTCCAGATTAGCTCGAAAGTTAACCTCACAGCCACTGATAATTTATAGTTCGCCTCAACCCCGAAAGGGGTTGGCTTTTGTACCCAGGGGATTTTGTTAGGGGGTGGGTAGGCGTAAGACAGTTATCAATACTTAGTGAATGTCTGATCGTAGAGCGCATGGCTGACAAGCCTCGATGATTTTTTTAAAAAAAAAAAATGCTAATAAAAGCATTAAAGCATTAAAGCGAAAATGCTAACAAAAGCATTAAAGGAAAAATGCTAATAAAAGCATTAACGCAAAAATGCTAATAAAAGCATTAACGCAATTATGCTAATAAAAGTATTAAAGCAAAAATACTAATAAAAGCAATAAAGTAATTATGCTAATAAAGTATTAAAGCATTAAAGCAAAAAATGCTAATAAATATTTTATTTAAAAAAATATATTTTGATTTGCTCATCCGGTGCCTAAAAAGTCAACCTTGTTTGATTGATGAAAAAACAATAACAAAGCCACAACATTACATAACGTGGACAACAACAAGTTTTTCAATGAACGATTGGTTACTGAAATAGGGCGTTGTATTTTTGCGTCATTTTCACTTGGTCGATTAACAGTTCTTTGCTATGTTGTTCATATTGTGACTAAAAAATCAAATAAAGTATTCACCTTTTATGGCATATAATAACACATCATGATGTGTCACATAAAGTTTATGTTATCATGTGTTGTCATTCCAAGTTTTCCATGTATTTGTTTTGCGTCATGTTTTTCACCTATGTCTGGTCACCTCCTGGTCGGTTGACCCCCTCCTGCTTCTCCCCCGGAATAAAACATAACATCAAAAATAAACTATATCCAACTCCACCTCTGAATAAAAATGTATAGAGGGAATAGGCACATGATAAACAAATCAGAGTCAAGGAACAAAACAATGAATATCAATATTCAGGTATTTTGCTCACAATTTGCACCATTCATACCTAAGTATAACCTGCAAACAATGATGAACATTTGTGTACGTTAAGACATTACATTGGAACAATACACAATGATGAACATTTGTGTACGTTAAGACATTGCATTGGAACAATTTCAGTGATTCCCAAAAGAAATACAAAACAGACACATTATTTCACATTTGAACTTTTATAACTATCAATCCTGAAATTTTATTCTGCATCTGGTTTCTTCATGAACACCAGTACCCGGATGTGTCTGGAATGTAGAAATGAATGAATGAGTCAACCAACCAACCACCACATAATTAATTAATTAAATCAATCAATAATGATTGCGAATGTAACAATATTATTATTATTATCAGTGCCTTATTGCTATCAGGAAATGGGAAAAGCACTTAGATGATGGTTGAACATATCAATATATCTAGCTAACTAGCTAGCCCGCTGTCAGTATATCTATAAAGGTAACAAATATGCTTCAACGACATAAGAATTCAACATAAGCCATTTAATTACGTTATACATAGTTGTGAATCATGCAATGCCCATGTTTTACTTGAAACATTTACATTAAGACACATAATACCAATGAAAATGGAATAGTAGACATATTAGTCATGTCCAATAAACTGAAGAAATTCTTCACGTTGCTGGGAACTATGTTTTATATTTCATATACCAAGTTTAAACTTCTCTTAATGTTCTTAATTCAACAGTCGCTTTAACTCCTAAGACGCGTGCAGTTTGCTGTATGTTCTTTTGGCAGGTTTGAATTAATATTTGTTACTTTTATCATTTTGACCCTGTCGACTATTACTTCTACTATTACTACTATCACTACAAATTCTACTGCTGTTACTATTACTACTAAACTTAAACTCAATGATATCAATGTGGCCAATGTATGTATCTAGGGTATGTTCTTTCAAGATAGCGGCAACATTTTATTCTGGATGGCTCATTGTCATTTATCTATGACTAAGAAATAAAATAAATGAAAGCTAGCGTAGCCTTTGCTAGTGTATTTTATCCATTTTTGTGTACTTTGTGTAACACAATTTTCTAATAGATTTTAAATAATTGGATTAACTCCTCATAATCGGTATTTATAAATCTGGATACATAACTGATGTTCATGATAATGTTGAGGCCGGTAAGACTAATTTAATTGTTTGTCTGTTAGTTTTAATTTTTTTTATTCCATTGCATGCTATTATAATATAACATCGTTTACTGGAGTTGACCTTATCCAGAATTGAGCAAAGTTCTGTTAGACCTGATTGATTTTTTTAAATTTTTTTAAAATATCTTTTTATTTCATTGATGTAAACAACTAATAGTAGAAACATTATATCTAGTTGCTGACTTTGTTCCAAAATCAGTGACAGATTGGTAAACAACTTTTTATATTTTTTTTTTATCTTTCTCAGAGTGGGAATCATTAAGTTGAGTCAAGGTCATACCTGGACTACATGACAAGCATCATGTGTAAATTGGGAACAAACTTCTATTTTTTCCAGAAGAATGAATTTTTGACCCTCATCCGGGAATCTGTTTTGTATCTTAATTAGTCGTATAACTGACGTTTTGATAAAGGTTTGTCAGTTGTGTTTTAACACCCAGCACTGTAAGTTGTGTTATGTTGCGACCAGTTTGGGATGAATTTTTATTTTCTTCAAGTTATTGAATTCAAGTGATTATTTTCTCTGGAAATTAAAAAGTGCTCTGACAAAATTCTTGGTGAAAGACATTCATTGGAATTTATACTGAATTCAAAACTGGAATATTACTTTCTGTGATTCAACAAGAGACTGTTGACACATTTACACATTGTAGGATATTACAGACGTAATCGCCTTCAGTTTCGGAATTCATCGGGACTCGAACTCAGTTTCAATCAGGACATTTTATTACAAGGACTTCTATTTTTAATTCTTGGATTACAATTTAGATTTAATTCGTCAAACGGTAAGTTCTTTTTTCTCATTTTTCACTTTATATTATAGGGAAATATCTTACTTGTTAAATTTTTACAAAGCTTGTTGTCTTCACTTTTTTTCTGTTACTGTTTTTAAGAGCATAGACTCGTAACATAATATAGAAATTCAAATGCGACATATTTACATTTTTTCAATCTTATTATTAATCAGTAACTCAATCAGGCAATCAACCAAAAGTGAATCGTACACACACACACACACACACACACACACACACACACACAACTTGGTCATTACGGTTGTTTG
>JAECUM010058322.1:0-13470 GCA_016617855.1 Megalonaias nervosa | reverse complement strand
AAACTGCCTTGGTGACATGAAAATACGACGAGGTCATATATACTTACTTATATTCAGGCATTGTCAACATTATATTTCCTTGAGCAATCCTGTCAACACACTTTCAATCAAGAAAAAGGCCACGTTAAAAATATTTGAGAACAAGTAAAAACAATGCTTTATTTATTTCATAATCTTGTCATGTCATCCACAAAAGCTTATACCCATGCGTACCTACATTGTGTTTGTCTATTTCAAACGTTTTGTCCACAATCCTGCTAAAGGTTTTCACCAAAAGTGTATAAATCCAACATGTTGACAATATATAAAAGAAATATAATAATTTTTCGATGGACTAAAAATTGTATCAGTTCATAAACATGATAAAAAACCATATTTTGATTAACTATATTTTTACACAATAGTGCTAAGACTTTGATAACACACTAAAGTGTTTACCACACGAATATTTTATCATGTAACGAGAAAAAGAAAAAGTTGTTTTAAAAATAAATCTTATTATCTGCATATTCAGTTGGAAAATCTGTATCTACATATGTTGGATACAAATGATAAAGTCATGGTGCTTACATACCTTGAGCAGATTTATTTCAAATTAAGTCAAAGACACCATAAAGATGTATTATGATGTGGGCCTTATGTATTTCATCATATAAAAGTCCCCACTTTGAAAACTCCTATAATCACGGATATTTTTTTTTTTCTTCTGCTATGTATCATCTGAAACATGTCGATGAAATCCCAGAGTGTTTGTTCTTCGCTGTTAGCAATTGTACTTGATGTCGTCTGATTAAAAAATGCATATATTGCCTATACACCTGCACATGCAGATCGTTTTGCAAATTAGAAATGTGGCATTTACCATAAATACAAAAGGATGGTTTGTATCTGGAGTGGCTGACAATGTCCAGACCGGTACGGTAGTCTGATGTAACAGGCTGATATGATAGACATATGCACAGCCTGGTATTGCAGACGCATGTACAGACTGGTACTGCCTGATTTACAGACTGGTATGGATGCACACACTGGAATGCTAAACTGATGTACAGAGTGGTATTGCAAAATGATGTACAGACTGCTGTGGCAAACTGATATACAGAGTGATATTCCAGGCTGATGCATTGGCAATAGGAATTTGCCGTGACATCCAACCCTGGTTGCTCTGGACAGGATCTGAACTTGTTGCCCACTGGTTGGGAGCCGAAACTTCTGAATACGTGACAATGTTCAGGAAGGCAATAAGTACTGTATAATACTCTATAACATGCCTCAGGACAAGATCTCAGCTTGTCTAAACTTCAGAATCAGAAGCCTTGTGTAGAAAGGCAACAATTGCTATATACTACTCCTTAACATTCACTAATATACAACATCAGGTAGTCAGGTGAAATTAGGCCCCATATATCAAATGAAACAGCACATCGCCTGCATTTTTGCCTAGTCCAACACTAGTCCATCAAAGGAAACTTTTCTCAAAAGACTGAAAAGAATTTCTAGGAGCTCAAATGTCTTTACTTTAACTTGTCTTCTATTACCAACAGTTCCCTGAAGTATATGACGCTCTACTTGATGAAAAGTACAACTAGTTGTATGTAAAGGTCAACAAAATTTTGTACTCAAGTTAAGAATAGTCCTTGTCCTCAGAAAGGTTGGGAACATGACGGATGGACAACAAACAACAGACGATCCCATACGCTCTTTTGGACTGTGACCAGTGGAGCTAATAAAATCTCCACATTGGTATGATCACTAATTCAGAAGGAGTAGTGACAACAATCTGTCAAGATGGCTACTGTGGTAGCCATATTTAATCTCTGATTACCACTTTTTCATTTAGACAATTGGATGAATGTGTGTCAAGTTTAACGTCATCCCTACAAGCTGTTTAAGTGGTGCATAAACAGTCTATGACCAATACATCTAAAACAAGAAAGGAATTGTTTCAACAAGGGTCAATGAATTTTCCGGAGATAAAAAAATGGAAAAAATATTAACTAATGGAACCTTTAAAAGTTATAATTCACTTACGTAACGAAGTATTTTGACTATCATATGCACAATTCACACAATTTCAGATTTATATATTTCCTTCTTAGACATGAACTTGTATATTTTTTTAAAAACTGTGCCTAGAAGGTCTCACCAGATAAAAGATCGGAGGATGGGGACAGGTGTGGGATGGAGACAGTAGTCATCTCCATCAGTTTTGGAGCTTGCAGTCTAATTTGAAATATTTTCTGTCATCTTGAGCTTTACATGTTTAAGAGAACAATATAAATTCATTCCCATTGTCAATACCCAATTTTGTATGTGCTTCCTCCCTTGCAACAAGATATCTGAGCACTTTTAATAATAATCTAATGCAAAGTGCTTGACATTTTGTATCAATCTTTACAGCCCAGTCAACACATAATTCATTAATGTTTACCTCTTGGGGAGGTGCAAGTCCATAGTGAGGGTGAAGGAAACATTACTCAACCATAAACCTTACTGAAAATGTCCATGACCCATGGAAAACGCAATCTCAAAATGGCGTTTCTGACCCTTTTAATATCCTTTAGATGACTACTACATTTTCTAATATATTTCAGCACGTTTCTAGTCGACTTCAAATATGATCACTTTTCATCATAAACATCAAAATACAAGTGCTTGTTTTCTTCTTGATATATCAGTGTACACATTGTAGCTATATTACAGCAGAGTATCAGTTAATTACAAAAACTGATCTAAATGCTATATGGTATCGCATCAAGGATGTTATAAGAAAGAAGGAGCTTTCCCCTCAGATTACCCAAAAGTGATGGAGTTTAACAGTTTTACAGGGAACAAAGGGAGTCACTCGTTAAATTGTTTCCCTGAATTACCATCATGTTGCAGACATTATAAGGATGTTATATCCTCTCCACTGTCTACACACCATTGAAAACGTAATTATCCTCTTCAATGCATGATACGTGTTTAGAACAACAACTACTGGTATGTCCTTGTTACGTGACAAATTTGCATTACTCCAAGTCACCCTTTAAAAATTGCATTCTTGCAGGTGCTGCACGTAGAATAAGGGGATCCCGCTGCTAAGCAGCATAGATGCAACACTAAATAAATGACTTTCAAAACCTTAAAGGCAGAATAAAGATTATGTTATTGCGTATCATCATAAATCTGACTTCGGACAGACACCAACCAAGGTACAGTATCTTCTAACTTCTGGAAATACTATCATTTACCTCAGGAACTTAACAAATGTCAAGCACTTTTCAGAATAAATAATAAAAGTAATCCGAAAGGTGTAGAACAAATACAGATAACTTGTTGATGCTATAATGGATATTTTATGATTTAAACAAGTCTCACAGGCTTTTTTAGTTGCTGCCAGTCTTCATAAATACCCTCGCTAATAACGGAAAGTCTTGATGTCTTGGAGTGTTAAACTGACACAAGTCTGTAAAAGGTTGGACCAAAGAACACACCTCCAGAGATTCATGATCCTACTTACCATCCAGAACAGGGTACTCTAATTAATTTATAAATTTACTCAAAAATTTGTTTTCCTTATGTCACTAGATAATTAATAAAATAAGAAATATTATTTGAAGAATTATTTTATCAAATGGACTTATTTCCAACAATTCCTGACAGTATTTCAAAACACTAGTTCAATTTCAGATATAATTTTCATTTTTTGCCGATAATTTGTATACCAGTGACCGTGACCCTGATAGTGCCTTCATTCATGCCATGCGAGTTTGTAGCACGGCATATATAGTCGCCCTCGTCCTTGACTTCCAGCTTTGAAATGATCAGTTTCCGTCCTGTAGAGTCTTCAAGATCTATTCTGTACCTTGGAGTTCCATCGGGTAGAAATGATGTATCTGGAAGCTTTACACCATCCTTGAACGACTCAACATCAGGAATTGGGCTGAAGTTTGGAAGAAAATATCATTAGACTTCATACGATTATTTCCGTTGTACAGTGAGATTCATCGATAGACTCTTTGGCAGAAGATATTTATAAGGTCATGGCAATAGCAATCGAATGTTGTCAAGGCCAAAAATATAGTCCTTGTTTCGGAATTAGCTGAGTTTTCAAGCCATCTCATAGAATAACTGTTCAGTTTGTGGCATATTTACAGAACTGACCTTGCCAAAGTGATTCCATTTGTTATATGCATAAACTTGTAGGTTATGTTAGTAAATTGATAATGTTTGCAACTTATGTTGCACAACTTGTTTTAGGGGACACCTCAATACATATGGAGCCGCCTTAAGATGACATTTGTTGATTCGCTTTCCTATGTTCATGTTAATCATCGATCTGGGTAAAAAGGGACCTGTCATTAAAGGATATTTGTTGTTGCACCATTGTTTATTTATTTCAAACCATACGCTTTCAGAGAAAAAGAAATACAAATTTATTTCTTAACTTTAAATGTTGGAAGTAAGCAATGTTTGAGGGCAAAATAATGCGATATTTTCTTGCCTATCATATGAAACCCAATAGTAGACATGGTAAACCAATGATGCACTATTCTCTGCCACCATAAACTGCATTTGAAACATAAATTACTAGACAAGGGTATGCCATGGTGGTGTATCTTTTTCGAGCAAGATACTGTATTCCGGTTGGACGATGTAATTGGCATCAATGGTCAAAAACTGGTCCTGGTGGATTAATCATCACTTGTGATGATCTAAGCAAAGGTTGGATAGTCTGGGTTTTTGCTGAGGAGACTAAAAGGTAAATTGATGCTCCAACAACAGAACTTGCAAGCACTTTCATGCATGACCATGGTGATCTAGGAAACAGATGGGCAGAGAAAACGACTGACAAATATAGAACTTAATCCTCCTTTTCAATGTCATGGTGGGCCATAAAATAGTGCAATAATATGAATTATATGCTTCTACAAAAAGGAAGTATTTTCTTTTGACGTCACTATTCCTTTAAAGGTTCCTTTATCTTTCTCAAAAATGACAATAAATATTTAAATATATAATGAAACGTTTATGACATCTGCAGATCTTACGTTGTTGTGAGGTGTTATACCAATTCTCACAACATGATAGGCTATTCATTGTGATCAGTATAAATGGTAGCGGAAGAACAAAGGAAAATTCTTGGAAGAACCAACCACGCATGAGAAGCTAACTGGCAAGCTTTCTTGCATACCCATATTCGCCGAGCCCGAGACTCGAACCCATGCAGACAGACGTGAGATGGCAGCGATCCGTAACAGTGAGTGCTTTAAATCATTTGGCCACCAAAGTCCTCACAAATGTTAATGAAACTTTTCAAGAGAAATTCCGTCTCTTGTCCAAGCACAGAAATATAACTTGTCGAAATGAAGTTACATAGTAGTGTATGCCAAGCTGGAAACTTAGAGGTTAAATGGAAGGTTGTGCAACTGTCGACTGAATCAATGAAGAAGGAGCTCGATTAATGCAAGCTTAACTAATAGAAACAAAATTGGCAAAAACTGTCACTGAAATGAGCGACATGAATAAACCAGACTTTAACCAAACTAAACTATAAAGAATGTCAACTAAAGAAGAGAATAGGTTTCACAACAACTTCTGGCATAAAGACAAATTTCGGACCTGAAGCTTTCACTTACTGTCCAGCAAAGATACACAGAAGAGTGGCCTTGGATCCAATGGTCCCTTCAACTGATTTGGAATACTTCAAGATGGGTTTGGAGGTCACTTCAGGACCTAAAATACAGTGCAAAATAAAACAAAAACAATTTTGCGGTGAATTGTTTGAACATTGCCGTAATGTCCAAGTATTCCGCATGCGGATCTCAGAATGAATTGTCTTAGGTTAATAATGATTCTTCCAATTTATCAAAAAACGCCATCAAGTATTTTTAGGAATAGTAAGGAAATGAAAGTCTTAAATCAAAAGCTGAACACTAATTATACATGAATGTAATCTCGACCCTAATATTAAAGGGAAGATAGTAAACGTCAGTATATGAATATCTTATGATCATATTGCTTCATCCCAAGCGTAAAGAAAAAACTATTTTAAGGGGTTTAAAAAATATATACACATCCAAACACTTTAACATAACTATTAATGCAATTTTTTTCTTTGAAGAACCTCAACACTAAAGTCAAATAAGCAAGCATTTTGTCACCAAATTGTTTTAGCTTCCAAATAATTTATTCCCAATATGATGGCATTGCATTAAGGGGTTAAGAATCTATTAGCAAATTAAAAACATTACAAAAATATTAACACTGATATTTTATTATACTTAATTTGACCCCAAGTTTCCAGACGCACGCCATGATGCTGCGGAATGAGTTTCATAAGCAATTACTGCCAATCAAGATAAGAACCTCCCATTGGGTTTTAGATCTATTAAACATACAACACCCACCATTCAAACACTGATACACTGCCACTAACATAAGTTCAACAATAAAGAAAGACAACTGGAACATCACACCTGCCATGTAAAGTTTAATTGCTGTAACATTCTTCTTCCACTTTTGGTAGCTTTGATTCTTGACCTATTTAGTGTCACACTTGACAGGTGCTCTTCTGGTTTCAAATTTTAGCCATCAACACTGTTTTGGATGTGACTGAGTTATACGAATCAATTACTTTGTGTAAAGAGCTGTCCATCATGGAATAACCTCTAACTTAGACCTCTGAATCGAAAAGCCATCAAGTGTCTTACTTACAGTGAAAACCATCTACACAATCAAGGGATGTGGTAGAGAATTTAAGCAAAAGTGTGGTAATAGTTGTCTTCAGTCTCTGTGACAGTTGACATTTCAGTCCTAAAATACGGTGTATTTCTTTCCTCAAATGCAAACTAAGGGACAATATCCGGTTAGAGTAAGTAAGAGCAAATAGTATATAATATGCCAAAACCTTACTTCTCTTATAATCACTGTTAATCTGGCCATGGACAGTTATGCTCTTAAACTAAAAGTAATGTATTTCTTTCTCAAATGGAACCTCGTTCAAAGCCTGATTACAGAAATTGTTATCCATATTACGTTATTGTGTGGGAACAGTTATCTTTCTTTTCAGGCCATGTAACCTTGAAATGTAACCCTCAAAAAAATACCAACAGTGAATTGGTGGTGAATTCAAGTTAATGTGGAGATACTAAATAGGAAGGAGACAGATTGACAGGAGAATAGCATCAGAACATAACATGCTCCGTCTTATTGCCTGTGTATTATGACACCTTTTAACATTAAGATTTCATCAAATATTATGCTATGACAATCATCTTGATGTTGAAATTCCACAATTTCCTTGATATTTTATTCATTAATGGTCACCAACCTAAAATATAATTGTTGTATAGGAAAAGTGACAAGTTCGTCGATTCCTATCCATAAGATACTATGTCTGATTAAAATCTAGAGGATGCACAACAAAGACCAAACAAAATTACACAAATGCGTGTACAAAGCTGGAAAATGCAGAAGACTGATTATATTGGAAATAAAACTAAATAGAAAGGTATATATCACTTACCTTTTGCAACATTCGAATTGAACCTTTCCACGGATACAGCTTTTATCCTGACAACACTGTTAAGAAAATTGACATCTGTAAGGGCTATTTGAGTTGTCAGAAGGCAGCACAAACAGCAAAAATGAAGAGTTCCTGCCAGAGGAAAAGCTCATTAACAAAATTAGTAATACAGACACAGACTAAACAACAGTAACATGAACAGGGATCAACCTCATAAACGTATATTCACTAACATGAATTTAAGCTGACAGAATAAATGGAACATTTAACATAGCTGTTCATTTTACATATTTTGCACAGCTTGTAGATTATATCTCTTTGCAAGTAATGATGAGTGAAACATTGAAATTATTTGACACGTTTCAGATTTAACAGGTAATAACAATGGGTATAAAATTACAGTATTACATTAAGAAAACGTATTAGATTTTGCAATATAGTTCTACTGAAAGGCCCTAAAATTCATCAAGAGGAAATTGACTTTATCCAGTCCCGTTAGACAACGCCCTGACATAATACAGTATTCTTTTTGCAGATTCTGTTCGATTTGTCAGTGTTAGCACAATAGTTCAACAAACACCAATATTTTCACACTGGCAGCAGATCAGACCATTATTCATTAATGATATCAGAATATGCGGGAAAAGAAACAAGCAGAAAAATGAAGAAACAAAACACTCAGTTGTGTCATGTCTACTCCTAACTATTATTTCAAAGAATAATCTTCTGGAAACAAAGGAACCCTTAACAAAACCATGAAAATAAAGAAAGTTATGGTAAATAGTTAAATATCCAGATATAAAGGACTTCAGGTAAATAGTTTCAATATACACAAAACCACACAACAAAATCCACTTACCATCAGCATCTGGAACAATTCTACGTTTGTTTTGTGGAGTAGTTGGAAAAACAGCGTTATCACCAGCTCCAACTAACCGGTCTAACTTTGAAGCTGGCGCACTGCTGGGCTTATGTAAACATGGTATGTTGAAATACGAATGTTAATTCACAATTGGGTTGCTGGTCCCTGCTTGATCAAAACCAGTCAGAGCTGAAATTATAGGTAAATTCACAAAATGTCTTTATCTGAACTGAAGATTTTGCTGTTGATTACTGGTGTAATATAAGCGTTTTTAGGCAGTAAAGAATGTCATTAGAAAGTGAAAATTAAACCTACATAAGTGGCTTAAAATAGGTGCTGAGGATGCGATAATTCGGATAAATACATCTGTCCCTGCATTTATTTCCTTCCCACGAGACCCATCATTTTTAAAGAGAAGTTTTTTCCTAGATGAAAATTTATTTTTTTCAGAATTCACATTTGACCATCAATGAATGTAATTAAATAAACATTTTTGCTTATAAAACTTTTGCTTTTTTAAATTAAGATTGTCCCAAAATATATCAGTCAGATATGTGATGTCACATCATGTGATCACCACAAAATGTATCACAAGAAATAAGTTTCACAACTGTATATTCATATAAATGGAATGTAATGTCATTTCAAAATACAGAACTTCATTATGTTGGTATCAGGAAAGAATAACATAATGAAAATAAATTAATTTATTTTTCTTTCAAACTTTTAATTTGAAACAAAATCTGAATAACCATACGTAAATTAACATAGCAGTCTATACAAATGTTATACCAAGTAAACATTTCCTATTACAATATAAAAAAACCAATAAAGTCAAAGTATACAAATCTTTTCTTGTAATGCAATTTAAACACTGAATTAATCTGCGCCAATAAAACCCAAAACTAACAAGATTTTTTTCAACACATCCTAAACTCCTTAATACAATTTAGCTAAAAATCCATCATTTGAAAAAGACATAATTATACAAGGGATGAGTAAAATTTTGACAAAGAGGTCTTCACAGTTTTATTGTACTGAACAGACGAGGATTTAATTTCTGTAAAATCAACATCTCTACTTGAAATGCAATAAACTAATTCCCAATCCTGTACTGATAAAAACAGTGGCTCATATCGATTCTTAATATATACAAGGGACGACAATCTCCCATTTCTCCTGTGACCTATTTAAGATTTGAAATCAAAACTTCAAGCCACATGTTGTAGTGTAATAATTTAGCACCAATGTTCATCTCAGAGATTCAACATTTTAGTCTACAAACTTGACTTATTACTCTATCTATAACATATAGAATGTGTGTGTGTCTGTGATTTGGAATTTTAACATAGCTATAACAATTTTTCAGTCATTCCGCTAAGACAAGAAATGAAATTGACCCTAAAATCGAAATGAATCCAATTACTCAGTTCTCACCTTCTATACACCTAATATTATGACTCTCATTTCACAACATACACCATTTGACAGATCACACTACTCATTTTGAGTCTAACTTGCCTATTCATGTGGCCTAACCCAGCCACTGGGAAGTACCTGTATTCTTCCAGAAACATCGAAACCCCATCAGCAAATGAAAAATTCTAAGGTGCCATTAAGTCTTATTATTAATAATTGTAAACACATATGTATCTATTTATTAATCCTATGTATTATTATAAACTTAACAGATTCAGGTCATGTAGGCAAAGATATTCTGTACAATTTACAGCCAAGAACAAAACTTAGAAAAATTAGATAAAATCGTATACCAGGCGGTACAGAAGAGAAAGATATACATAACAATATGTTCTATAATTCCTTGCAGCACTGACACAAAAGAAATTATTTTTGGTGTTTTTTAGTCATTGTAACATTTCAAAGTTAGGATAAATAACCGATTTAATATCATTCATGATGGCCACAGGATATCCCAATACCATATTAATTTTGATCCAACAAAATGTATTGGAACAAAATACATATGTAGTTTTGTGCACAGTATAATTTATACCCAACTGTGCTAGTTTAGATCTTCTAACACTACTTATTCTGTAACGAACAAACAAGATTCACTGGTGCCATTCCAGTATATTAATGAATACACTAATTTTGTGTATTTCTTCAACATGAAATCATCTACGTCTCTCATGTCAATCATTTTCTGCAATATCTACATTTCCTAAGTGCAATATATCTAATCAGGGGTGATTTTCCGAGATCCACACGACAAAGCTGGACATATTCTCAACATTGGAGAGCTTTAATGAAGAAACAAAGGTAGGGTTTGAAAATATGGCGTGCTATTTTCATGCGCTTTATTGACCTTTTTTTGTCCAAGTATGAGTTATGTTTTCACAAGTCTAGAATAGATCATGGTTTACACACCACTATAACAGACTGCTCCAAGCAAGTGAGCCAGAAAACTTGGTCTCAGCTGCATTCATGATTAATGTGCCTAACGTAAAATAAAACCATTCACACAGAGTCTGGTCATTTGTAAATAAATCGATTTCGCCCATTTGTGACAAGAATGTTAGCTTGAATGAGATCACTGTGTCTCTGTGTCTAAGTTCAGTGGGCAATTCGTTCCACGTTGCTGGGCCCTGGTATGCAAAAGAATGTTGTCCGTATGATTTCATTTTCAAAGTGGGAATAATGAGAATACGAGTGTCAGAAGAGGAGCGTAAGTATCTTGCTGGTGTATACACATGGGTGAAGTCGGATAGGAATTTGGACTGGAGCAAGTCAGTGAAACGTAGCACAGAGAACAAATTTTGTGCTTAATTCTGGATCGAATGGATAGCCAGTGTAGGGTACAGAGCGGGGAGGGGGGGGAGGCGATGATCCAAGAAGCTGTGTTTTGATCTTTTTGAAGTTTCTAAAGTAGATATTGAGACGAACCACAGAGAATTGAGTTACAAGAGTCCAGTCTTGAAAGTACTAAGGAACACACAAGTGTTTTAATGGCATCAACTGAAAGATACTTGCGAATGGAGCTGATGCGTCTCAGCTCAAGATATGCAACCTTGCATATGTTCATGACATGTTGGTGCAATGGGAGAGTACTGTCGAGAGTAACACCTAGGTTTCGTACTGACTGTGCGAATTTAATGTTGGTGTTGCTGACATTTATTGTCTGAGGTAAATGATGTGAATGAGAGAGTCTTTGTGTTGTAATCAGGATGGCTTCAGTTGTATCATCATTCTTCTGCAGCAATATATGCAGTTCACCTTTTACGCTCAGATTGCTCAATTTTTTGACACATGAATAATTACGTTTACTCCTCTCTGGGGATTGACATGTACAGGTATGAACCTACAACAAGGTTCTTTTTCACATGTGATATAATTTCCCTTTGATTGTTTACCATGGCAAATGATCATTCGGCTCAATTGTTGCCCGGTAGAAGTTTTCTAAAATTATGACAACTTTAATATTGATACAAGTACTGTATTGTGTAATGAATACATGATGAGACGGATAAATACAGTGCAAACCATATACATATTTCTGAATGGGAATAGTGCCATGAAAACATTAAATTATTTTCAAGTGACATTATTCTGTGTACTGCACACATCCTAAGCTTCCAACGTTACCCCTGGATGTATCAAACTGTTTTGCATGCCATGCTTAGAGTACGAACCCTGCATAGCATGGATCATTTTTTCAGTGAAAAAAAAAAACAACAAAAAACATTGAGTTGTAATCGAGTATATATGGTAACGAAAACTGCTGAATGAAGTAGCATGTTCAACAATATTATCTGTATACCTATGCTACAGCTCTGTGGAGTCCCACACCTGCCACATATTGCATACTTATTCACCAAAATAAGAATAACATTCAGGCTGCCGCTTAAGTTTGATGCATGTATTTCATTCATTTGTTAGAATATGTTCATTCATTGAAAGTCTTCAAAACTATGCCGCTCACTTAGTGCAGATTATAGCATATAAATCATTTCAGAAATTACATATTGAATATATATTGAACCTCGCATCCAGAACTTTAAGTACTTAAGGAGTTATCTTTCTTGGCGTTTATCTCACTGGGCTAAACACATTACGATTAATACTACCCTATTCAACGTATCACTCACATTCAATCATCGAGTGCACACCCATGTTTTGGTGTCAAAACTTATATTTAAAATTCATAACTGAGTACTTCTCCCTACATTTTCAGAATGTTCCGTTCCAAATTACTTTAAACAATGGGGGTCCCGAGTGGTCGAGTGGTCTAAAACAATCACCGTTACGGATAACTGTCATCGCACCTCTGTCTGCGTGGGTTCGAGTCTCAGGTTCGGCCAATGTGGGTATGTGAGAAAGGTTGCCAGTAATTTCTCGTGGGTTGGTGGTTCTTTCCGGGGTTTTCCCGTGTTCTTCCTCCACCATTTATACTGGCTGCCATGTATAGCCTATATTGTGCTGAAAAATGGCGATAAACCAAACAAAAACAACAACAACTTGAAATAATAACTTTTTCTGTCATCACTGTCAATATTATCCAGAAGTTGTAGCGTTAGAAATGTAAAGGTCAAATCAGTCTGCAAAACTCACAACTTGGTATTGTCAATCATCATCTTGTCTGTGCTTGTATCAGAGAAGTCACATTGGTAGAGAGATTTAAAAAAAAAATACCTTCAAAGTAGAGGTCGCAAAAACAGATGAAGGGAGCTAACTCCTCATCCTGATGCTAGTCTTTTATTTTGGTTATGTCCTTTGAGTGCGGGGTGTATTTGCTTAGTCAAGTACAACATGTACTTGAACTTCTATTACCCTACCTTGTTATCAGATGTCTGATCTCCATGTCATTGAACCTGAATGTGTTGTGCAGAGACCTGCACAAGATGAATGATGTAACAGGGCAAGGTGCAGTAACAATTCACTTCTGCAGCTAGCTAACAGTGGGACTTCAAATGGGGCCAATAGACTATTGTCAGCTACCTCAAAAATAAGAGAAAGTATCAGCAATAAGAAATTGATCATTTATTAGTTGTCTGAACCAATATAGCTCATGCAATTGATAACTATCCAAATACTACCCAGCAGTCTTTATAAGTTGAAACTTGGTGGAAATCTATATATA
>JAECUM010058321.1:0-21426 GCA_016617855.1 Megalonaias nervosa | reverse complement strand
GACACACACACACACACAGACACACACACACACACACACACACACACACACACACGTATCCATACAAGAGGTGCATGTTGCAGTCAGGCAGAAATGACTGAGCTTCTACAAATAACTATGATGACTTGAAGAGCATGTAATGAACAGATAAACGGTACAGGAATCACAGCACGACGATCTATCTTTTTTTTTTTTTTTAGCCTTTAACGTAAACAACCGTCATGTACTGGCTCCTGTCAAATGTAATATAGGGCTTTAAGCAGGTTCTGTAAGGCATAGATAGCGCTACGAAGAGCTTGATGTTACAGACACGTTTGTAATATGTTGTGATGTGATTTGGATTTTTAACGTAGCTTTAACTATTTTTCAGTCATATCGCTACGATGTCTGCAGTGTGGCAGCTTATAGTGATGTCTAACACTGGGGCATCATGCCGCAGACACGTAGCATGATGCCCCACTTAGTCACATTATCCTGACACCAGGCCGACCAGTCCTAACACTAACCTCTTAATGCTGAGCGCCAAGCGAGGCAGCTGTTAGTACCATTTTTACAAGTCCTTGGTATGACTCGGCCGGGGATCGAACCCACGACCTCCAGCATCCGAGGCGGACGCTCTAACCACTAGGCCACCGGAGCGGTCACATGTTTGTAATAAAAATACAATGACTCAAATAGAGAGATAATTGATAGCACGTTAAGAGAGCGGGTTGCAGACGGGGTCCAAACGCTCGTAAGATAGCGAGCATTCATTCCTAGTTCCATTCATAGTACAGTCCACATATGGAGAAAGTCCTTCAATTAAGAAAAGAAAAAATGCATTCTATCATCATACTTCAGAGCAGGAAAACCTGTTTTGTAAATAGTAGACTCCAACTGAATCGGTTTCCCAAACTGTTTATCTGCAGTTCTAATGAAATGCCAAACTCTCGGGTCTCGAAAAAAAAAAGCAATAGGATAAACAGCAATCCATCAAGCTGGATAACACTTTTTATTAATTATTTCAAGAAGCAAGGTTATTTTGTCCTTCTACCAGTTATAATTTCAAGATCCATTTCAGATAAATATGGTTACTTTGTGCGATAAATGGCGAAACAAGGATAACCCTAAGAGTACTGGGATATCATCTCATGTCACAAGTAATGAATATTGTTATGTGGTGTATCCCTACCGTCATGCACTTCCTGCTATGAAATTTGATAGACTTTTATCGGTTATTCTCTGGGAGATTCATCCAGAATTATTGGCCTTACAAAATCTGACTAATATATGAATTTCTTCGTTGTATTAAAAAAGATAAAAATATACAAACATAATGAAAACAGTTTAACTTGTAAAGTAATATTTGTGCTTGAGAATGTTTTATGCAATTCACAACTTTCACCAAGCATCGAAGAAAGACAAGATTGTGTTGTTGCATTCGGCTTCATTTTCTGGAGTGGGTGGGGTGGGGGCGTATACATACTAACCCTAGAATATATTGGCGACGTTGTTGACTGTGTGACTCCATTGTTGCGACCGACTTGTAACAAAAGATTACCTTTGTGTCGATAACCTAAGAAAGACGACGAACAAATGTGGCTGAAATATTTTTTTCTTGGTATATGCCCCGAGTTGGAATGTAGACAGAGGACAGAGACCCTTCTTCTTAAGCCATTGCTCATATCCTTGCTTCTTTTTGAGTAGTCCTCAGTGAAAACAACTATCTCTGGTTAGAGCGGTGTAATATGACAATGGGCCTATTGCATACAGATACGTGAACACTAAAAATTGTGTATATCATGATTAGGTGCAAGGAGCCAGATGTAGAGGGAATAGTTCATTCATCGAGGAGTTGGACATAATTCGCAAGTTGTGGAAGAGCCGTAGCCTCTCTCATACGTTATACAAGATTCGTCCCTTGAATGGCTGCAAATAATATATTTCGAGTCTCTTATATTTGGAGGGTAATTTTGTTTCTACATTTCATTTGAATTGCATTAATAAAAGATTGTTTCTCTGTAACTGAGAAAACTCATTGAAATTATTTAGGAATTACCTCGGAACCTTTTTCAGGTCTATCTCATAATTGTTCCATATACAATATTTTTTTATCAACAAAACAAATACCTCGCCGATTTATTTTTCTGGTAAATGAAAACGGCAACTTGTTACAGGAATCCGTTGTTACGTATATGTAATTAAATTACTTGTGTGTTAGTTTTAATTTTTTTTAAATTTTTATTTCATTGCATGTTATTGTAATAACTTTATTCACTGGATTTGACATTTTTCTAGAAAATTCAGTTCAGTTCTAGTAAATAATCACTATTGCTACATTGTAGTTTTAGCTGACCTAGTTCCTAACCTTGGTTCAGAATTGATAAACACAGAATGAAAATCATTGGTCTTAATCAAGGTCATTCTTGGCTTGTGTCAGCTCTGTTGTAAACAACCTTTTTTATTTTTTTATTATTGAATCTTATAGTAAGATTCGTTCGGTACAATCGAACCTGTAAGTAGCCTACGTGCTAATTGACATATTAGTTTACTGCGTTGTTCGAACTAAATGACCACGTGACCCCACCATGTGATCTAAAATTGAGGGTTAAAACAGATGTTTTGTAGTGGATTTAGTCAGTCGTAATTTACACTTTTAGAGCTCAAGATGTTTTTAATGCTGATGCCAGTTTGATTTAAAATTCTTCTATTTTTTTGGATTTAATAATTTATATTCCCTGGAAAATACCAGTGCTCATAAAAATTCTTGGACAAAGACATTTATTGGAAATTCTTCGGAATTCTAAAGCGGGAATATTATTCTTGATTCATAAAATTCAACAAGGAACTGTTGACACGACAACAAAAACCGGATATAGAAGACGTCATCGCCTTCCATATTGGAAGTTCATCGGGATTCGAACTTTGATTCATTTAGAACTTTTTAGTGATAGGACTTATATTTTTAAATTCCATGATTAACTTTTGGATTATATTCACAAACCGTAAGTCATTTTTCATATATTTTCCTTGTTTTCTAGGGAGATAAATTATTTTTGTTAAATTTTACAAAGCTTGTTGGCTTCACTCTTTTCTTTGTTACTTTGTACGAGCCTATACCGTAAAGTGAGTGAAGTTTTGCCAAGTGAAAAATATAATGTATATATAATTATATTATGTAACACTGTACAATAATGCAACAATAATTATAATGCATAACACTGTATGCTTAATTGTAATATAGTACACTGTATGTGTAATTATAATATGGAACACAGTATGTGTAATTATGATAGTAAAACTTAATGTGTAATTGCAAAAAGAAATACTACATGTGTAATTGCATTATATTACACTATATGTGTAATTATAATATGTGAGATTGCATGTATGATTACAATACTTTACACTGTATGCATAATTGTAATAGTAGCACTTCATGTGCAATTATAATACGTACCACTGTATGTGTAATTACAGTATATTATGCTGTAGGCCTATGTGTGTTTATCACACGGAACACTGTATTTATAATGATAATAGTAGCACTTTATATGAAATTATAATAAGTAACTCTATGTGTAATTACAGTATATTATACTGTAGGCCTATGTGTGTTTATAATATGGAACACTGTATGTATAATGATAATAGTAGCACTTTATGTGGAATTATTATAAGTAACACTATGTGTAATTACAGTATATTATACTGTAGGCCTATGTGTATTTATAATATGGAACACTGTATGTATAATGATAATAGTAGCACTTTATGTGGAATTATAATAAGTAGCACTTTATGTGGAATTATAATAATTAACACTATGCGTAATTACGGTATATTATACTGTAGGCCTATGCGTGTTTATAATATGGAACACTGTATGTATAATGATAATAGTAGCACTTTATGTGGAATTATAATAAGTAGCACTTTATGTGGAATTATAATAAGTAACACTATGCGTAATTACGGTATATTATACTGTAGGCCTATGTGTGTTTATAATATGGAACACTGTATGTATAATGATAATAGTAGCATTTTATGTGGAATTATAATAAGTAGCACTTTATGTGGAATTATAATAAGTAACACTATGCGTAATTACGGTATATTATACTGTAGGCCTATGCGTGTTTATAATATGGAACACTGTATGAATATTGATAATAGTAGTACTTTATGTGGAATTATAATAAGCAACTCTATGTGTAATTATAGCATATTATACTGTAGACCTATGTGTGTTTATAATATGGAACACTGTATGTATAATGATAATAGTAGCACTTTATGTGGAATTATAATAAGTAACTCTATGTGTAATTATAGTATATTATACTGTAGACCTATGTGTGTTTATAATATGGAACACTGTATGTATAATGATAATAGTAGCACTTTATGTGGAATTATAATAAGTAACTTTGTGTGTAATTACAGTATATTATACTGTAGGCCTATCTGTGCTTATCATATTGAACACTGTATATATAATGATAATAGTAGCACTTTATGTGGAATTTAATACGTAACACTGTATGTGTAATTACAGTATATTATGCTGTAGGCCTATGTGTAATTATACTATATGATATTGCATGTATGATTATAATACTTTACACTGTATGTATAATTATAAACGTAACACTGCATGGTTAAATATAATACATTACACTGCATGTTTAATAATAATACGTTACATTGTGTGTGGTAATGTATGCATTATTAAAATACGGAACACTGAACAAGATAAAGCAGAATTTGGAAGTCACCTATTGATCGTAAATTCCACCGTCCTTTGTCTATTCTAATAAAACCGGAAAGTAATGCAGACTTAATACAAATACCCAGACGAAGTAGTGTCGATGCCACTTTTTTCAAGCCATATTACCTGGCCCTTTTTTTCGTGCTCACTTCCGCATAGATGGAAATAGGTCTTTGTGTACAACCACACATCACATAATGACGTCATATGCACATATACTGTACAATAAGCTACAGCTGTATCTATGGTGTGCAAACATATCTTATTAACTTTCTTTCCAAAAACATGTGTCATCAATCGTTCGATATAATTGTTTCATTTAAATACCAAGAGCTTTTCAAGGGTTACTATGGTCCAAAGTTAATTTAGTTCTACTGTAACCAAATCAGACATTACACTTCATTATAAATAACGTTTAAAACTCTTGTGCTTATCAACTTTTTTATATTAAAAAATGTGACTATTCGTCGTCGCAAGTCACTTTGCCCCATAGTGTTCTAAGTCTGCCTGTGGAAAAATATTCTTTCTTGACTATTTTAGGAAGTGTCACTTGGGCAGCTTTGCAATAACATCGAATTGGCAATAAGTGATATTTTAACTTTACATGATCCTGAGGACATGACACATTTTATTCTGGCTATGGCATCATTTCTAAGCAGAAGTGGGATACATTTTATGCACAGGAAACAAATGGCAGTTTTGTTAGTGAAAGAAAACCTCCTAAAGATCCCACTGACATTAGCACCTTCTGCATCTGCTTGTACGCTTTTCATACCCATAATCTCTTGAAGGCTTTGATAAGATTATCCTTGATTTAACCCTCCGGAGAGAAAAAAGTACGCTTTAAACCTTGTGCGCCATTTAGTCGTTGGCAATTTGTGCCACCCAAGTTTTTTCAACACATGTAAGATCTACACTCGATGTTTCTTTCTGATAAATTGGGCTTATTGGTGAAATGGGCGCAAAGATTATGGCAAGCACTTGAATCCGTAATAGCAGTTCTGAAACAACATTATAAACTTTCAACCGATAATTTTATGCCAATCCGAGTTAAACGTAGTTATGAAGAATTGAGTTCTTAAGAAACAAGGAATTGATTCGCATCACAGTATTGGCTGTATGCAGTGTGCAACGTTGGCATATTAGCACTATTGTATACAACGCCATGCATATTAAGACTTCTGAATACAATACTGTGCACATTGACGCTATCGTATACACAGCTGTTCATATTAGTACTATCGTATACAACTATGTATATATTAGCCATGTATACAATGCTGTGTAAATTAGCGTTATTGCATACAACGCTGTGCATATTAGCCCTATTATATACAACGCTGTGCATATTAGTGCCATTGTATACAATGCTGTGCATATTAGCGCTATTGCATAATACGCTGCGCACATTAGCCCCACTGTATACAACGCTGTGCATATTAGCGCTATTGTATACTACGCTGTGCATATTAGCGCTATTGTATACTACGCAGTGCATATTAGCGCTATTGTATACTACGCTGTGCATGTTAGCCCTATTGTATACAATGCTGTGCATGTTAGCCCTATTCTATACAATGCTGTGCATATTAGCCATATTATATACAACACTGTGCATATTAGCGCTACTGTATACAACGCTGTACATATTAGCGCTATTGTATACTACGCTGTGCATATAAGCCCTATTGTATACAATGCTGTGCATATTAGCGCTGTTGAATACAACGCCGTGCATATTAACAACATTGTATATAACGCTATGCCTATTAGCACTATTGTATACATTGGATCACGTTTACCTTCGACGTTTTACTACGAAATAAAAATTCATCTTGAATAAACAGACACATTCAATCATTCCGATAAAAGCACGACTCGGGAAATATTCCCTCAGAAATAGAGTAATTAGCAAACTGTATCAAAGTATATTTTCCTTTTGTCAAAACAAAAACTGAAGAAAAAAATACGTCACTAGCAGCACGAGCTGTTAACACGATAAATAGAAAAGAGGAAAAGCCAAGGTAGTCATGTATGAAAGATTCAGCTGATCTCAAGCGATCCATGCTTGACCAATTCTCAGGTAGGTTTCTTTTAAACAAAATGTTTATTTTATTTTAAAAATAAGGCATATCAAGATGCACAGGTCAACATATGGCATCTCTCACTTAGACAATAAATTGTAACTATTGCAGCTTGTATTCTTTATATATTTTGTAGAGATACCGAAACAATATTATGCGCACACACCAACATGCCCAGTGCAGGGATCAATTTCACCACTTGCTAACTCCAACTGTGTGCCAGGAGCAGGACTGGTTAGAATAATCAAGTGAGAGTAAAACACAGAGAACGTGATATAATTCTCAAGTACTATTATTTGCCCCTTATTTACATTCCTCTTTAAATAAATAGGCTAACCAAATCAATTATTGTCATGTTTTTATGCACAGCAATGTATACAACAGTGTTAAGATATACAAAGATAGCACTTTATTAATGACTTGACATCGTTTTCGTTGTAAGATATCAGCGTATCTTTTGGTCTTTATTACACCATATATAAATATAGCTGCATCCTTGCAAACATGATTCGATTTTCGTTAATAAATTTGAATTAGTATTATAGATGTAACAAGGCAATAAAAACTACAGCAATAACGAAGACCCCTTCCTAATACAAGCCAATGATGAACAAAACAGTTGTGTAAGATGCGATAACCCCCTAATTAAATCATTAGAGTCATTACTTTAGTATTACCTGAACTAGTCCGATAAATCGAACCCCCAAATCTGTGTTCATACTGATGGATGATATGTGGGTCTGATGTCACCCGTTTATTAAAATGTGCAATTTAGCTGCGTGCAGTTCTTTCCGGAACACACCTACGGACCGTTTAGACAAATACTGGTATTTGGTAATAGCCATACCTAGCGCGAAATTTTAAATGGCCATAGGACAGAGGGTTGTGCTATTTATTTCATGTGTATTTACAAGTCGCCAAACATAGAATTTGATAAGGAAATGGTATGTAAATATCACCAAAAGAACCCTTCAGCCGACGGTAGCTCAACAGCCGAGAAAAATACCGGTAAGTGTACAATACGCTCACCGAATTTTGCAGATAAGGATGTCAGCAGATTTTTGCAGGTTTTAATGAATATGCGAAATCAGTCCCTAAAGCGCCATTCAGTATCATACAGGCGTGAAGATTCTTTATCGGCCTCTACCTGAACCAGTAAACATCAATCAATATGACGGTGGAAAGCTAAGACAACCGAATGGTGGCAGGACTAAATATGCGATGGCTTGATGAATTAAACTTTTGTTGACACGTTCATTTTCAAATCTTTCATAATAAAAGAGTACTTACTTGGCTTATCGTGATAAACCTTCCATGTAGGGAATCTCGCGCAAAAGAAGCACTATTCATAAGAAACGTCAGGACTTAAAAAGTATATACTACTTGTAAAATAATCTATATGGGGCGGTATGTATGTATATTTATATACAGGATTTAACGTCACATAATACTTGCTATATGGTGAGGATTATAACTGAATTTTGGGAAATGTAGAAATAAAGAACTGCTCTCCTCTCAACAGTTGAGGACGATAATGTCTTCCAAATAAAAGCAACACATACAGTACTACAAGGTGAAAGATAAATGGTACATATGTTAAAATTCTGTAAAAGGTATATCAAATAAAACATAAAGGCAAAAAGATACGAAAAGATCCTTAAAATATGTTTATATAAACCCTATTCTCTCAAAATATCCAAGATGGTCACTGGTGGTAGATTATGATAAAGTCCCCTAATTGAGTTGATGTTACAGATTATTTTTTTCTCAGATGATGGCTGTAATCCTATAAGACGAAACTTTAAGCTTGAAAAACATTCCTTTTGTTCTCAGATGATGGTGTGAATAATTGGTGCAGCACCTCATGTGTTCTTTTAACACCCGATAAGGTTTTACTAGTTACTACCCTGTTATATTGGTTTGCCAAATTAGGCGGGGTACCAGCATACATACATACATACCATACATACATACATACATACATACATACATACATACATGCATACTTACATACATACATACATACATACATACATACATACATACATACATACATACATACGTACGTACGTGCGTGCGTGCGTACGGACGGACGGACGTACACACATACGTATATACATACATATATAGGTACGTACGTACTTACTTGCATGTATGCATACATACATACATACGTACATACATACAGACAGACAGACAGACATACAGGATAACATTTATTTCAGGGGCAGATGTAAATTTAATAATTAGGATTTAGTCAAGTCTCGTGAAGGACATTTACTCATTTTTTAACCAGAACGTTAGGGCAACTCCATTGTACTTGATGTATGGTGGGGTGCTTGGAAGCTACGATGTGCTATATGGTAACAGTAATTATATTAACTAGGTTAGGGATGGATAATTCTTACTAATATATGAAATATAATTGTAAAGTGGATGATAATTAAAGTCTACGAAATTTTTGGTCATCCTGAAAGTCCAGCACAATTCCAATGAAACCTACTCAAAAAAGTTCATTGATGATCCTGTGCTATACTGCGCTACAGCAGTATTTAAAATATTACACAATAGTGGCAGAATTGTTTCAATGACATGTTTTTATTAATGACATGTTATTATTATTATTATTATTATTATTATTATTATTATTATTATTATTATTATTATTATTGCTGTTGTTGTTGTTTCTTCTAGGAATCCATCTAAGGAGAGTTTCATGTTCCCATTATCAGCATTTGATTTCTAACAAGGAGTCACCCAAGTCCATAATATTCACAAAAACCAGTATACTAATGCTAAGAAAAAAAGTAGTGGAGAGTTTCTGGGCTCATTATTATCTTAGAGCACAATCTGATTATATTGTTTTCCGTCAAATATGCGTTATGTCTTTTTTGTTGTTGTTCATATTACTTTAGCTTTTGACTATACGGAAACGAAGACAATACTACAAATGCCACTCATTTTCAAGGGATTATTATTTTGTGAAAGGCATGAAAGACAAAAGTAGGGAAGAGAAGATAAGATTGGTAAAACAGTGCTTGGGAGAATTAATTGCAATTGTATAGGAATCTCATAAATGGCAATATACTATCAACTTTGAACTTAGATATTAAAGCCAGGTCTGAGAGAGAGAGAGAGAGAGAGAGAGAGAGAGAGAGAGAGAGAGAGAGAGAGAGAGAGAGTGCTTCTGTCTAGTATTTTAATTGTATATATTTCCTACTCATTCATTCTTTTCTAAATGGACTGCCAGCTAATACCCATCACTTCCCAATTCTTGGGAGCAAGTTACATATTTGCCTCAAATGGAGAGCCCGTCAGACTGTCGACCTGCTGGTAGCGTGTTAATGACGGTATGATCTAGACAGATCTCATTATTAGCTACTTGTACCTAACGTTAGATTCCAATATTTATGTATCCTAGGATAACAAATGTCAGGACCAATGCCTACATCATGCATTAATTTTTTTGACAGGCCAATTCATAAGATTTCTTTCAAAATATTTCTTAGTACAACAGAATGTATGTCAATAATAAGTATTTTGGGAGGAACGAGGAAGTCAAGGTGATAAAAAGTAATAGGTGCAGTAATTGTTACAGAGGAGACATTAGCAGGTATAGAAAAGTTCAAGTTGGCATGTTAACATCCTCTACCTTGAAACTCACTCACTAATTCTTTAAATATATGCATCACTGACAGCTTAGGAATCCCACGGTATGAAGGAAAACAAAAATACCAAAAAAAGCAAAAACAAACAAACAAACAAAAACGATAAAGAGAAGGAAAGGCATATTAAGGTTGAAATCTCACTTTAAAAAGGAGGTGGTTACTCGCTTCATTCAGTCAGAACTTTGCAGAAGAGGTTTAAATAAAACTAGCTCCTTATCGTGAGCTGATTGGCTGTTAGACATTGGAAACTGCTGATATAGTGACCGACAAGTGAAGTTTAATATCCAAATGACTTTGAATGTTAACTGGTCACAGAGGAAAGATAATTAGCCCACAATAGTACATCTTGAGACTGACCAATAGGTCTTTGCTTACTGACATCTGGTTAATAAAGTTAGATAACTAGGTTTCTCCTATTCGCCCAATCATAATTCGCATGTTAGCATATGCTTACAACGCCTTACTAGTGACTGATTGGTTTCGAACTTCGGCACATAAATGGTCTCGATTAAAATAAGACAGAGCTCGAGCTAGTATCAACAATATTAGCATGCAATATGCATAATGGTATCAAAATTCGAGTTGCTGACAGAATCAATACATTCGAGAACAAGTATGTGCTTTTAATAGAACGCCATTTTAAATTCAGACCATATCTTCCTAAGAAAAGAATTAAGCATGGATAAATTCCGCTGGAATGAATTAAAGGAAAACGGATTATAATGAAACCTGAATGCCGTTATTCCAACTGAATTTTTTTTTTTTTAAAGTGAGGAATGAATAAATAAACAAACCATTCCCCTAATAGCATAAACAGCTGCGACTAAATATTAGACGGTAAAAACGATAAATGAAAATGTTCCATTGGTCATGGTCTCAGAAAATACAAATATTTTGAATAATTGATCAGAAATTTGGAGGACAGGTGTTCAATAAATCGAATTATTTGATATTATATTTTATAGCTTTTTGCATGAATTCTGATTAGAAAAATGGCAGTGAAGGAATATACTACCTATAAATTTTCACCTCAGATTAACTGTATATTTAATTAGATACGACGGTCTCATCAGGTATATAGTTGATAAATCAATTCTTTTTGTATTATCAGAATGCAACCAATTAACCAAGCATCTGGTGATATGTGTTTACAAATCTACCATCATCTCTTGCCTTCTCGTCCTTTATTTCACCAGATGTCAATTTTTCATCCCAAATTTGTACTCTACTTTTTGAATGAGACAGAGACAGTAAATATTGTTACAGAAAGCAGAGAAAACGAAATATGGAAAAACTCTTACCTTGATTTTAATCTACTCTACTCGAAGTCTTAGAGTGATGTTCAGCTGGCAAGATGCCGTCTTGTACGTCTACAGCAGAACGAGTGAAAACTAGCCACGAGAAGTCTCGAATGATGGGACGAATCATTCGCAGAGCTATTTCAAGACGGTGATGGCTTCGCCCCGTGAAAATATCACACTTTGGTCCGCCTATTTTTATCTCTAACTGTAAATTACAGTCTAACATTATAGAGTGTTGGTGCGAAAGAATATCTTGTACGTGCATGTACACCACCAAAAAATAGCCCGCACAGAAGTATTTATTTGAAGGTAAATCTACCGTGAGAAATGCATATGAAAACATACACTACATCGTGCACACGTGGATTTCGTGCTATTTTAATGATGCAAATTTGTGCAGTTGTGTGCCGGTATATCTGGATTAATGTATGTAACGTTTGTCGGTTGTTGCAATATGTGATTTTTGTGAAGGATCGAGACACTTTCTAGTTAAAACCTTTAGAACTGCATTAAATTTTAACTTTGGAGATGGGTTAATATTCCAACATTATCGAGTATGCATACACCTACCGATTAAATTAAGGACTTGAAAATAATACCCGGTTTTGTTGTTGTTGTTGTTGTTATAGGGTTTAACGCCATTTTTCAGCACTTGATAGGCTATACATGGCGGCCAGTATTAATGGTGGAGGAAGAACCCTGGAAAACCCCGGGAAGAACCACCGACCCACGAGAAGCTACTGGCAGGCTTTCTCACGTACCCACGTTAGCCGAGCCTGGACTCGAACTCACGCAGACAGAGGTGAGATGGCAGTGATCCGTAACGATCAGCGCTTTAGACCACTCGGCCACTCGGGGCCCCTACCCGGTTTTGAGGAAATAATAGGATAAGAAAATGTTACAAGTAAAAATATATAAATGTTATATTATTCTTGCATGACTCTGAAAACATAATCGAGTTTTCATTTAAACTATAACAACAAAAACAATTAATTTTCTTTCAAAACTGCTTACTAATGTCATGAAGCCTGCGTCTTCTTTGTATTTTACTGTATGCGTAATTGATATAAAGGAAACATCAAATTTTCTTCTTTTCTCATCTTTATAATGTAGTAACTATATATTTTAATTTGCCTGCTTCAAGGTATGGCAACTATATTTAATATTCCCTAATTCACAGTGTAGTAACATTATGTTTTATTTTCCCTACTTCACAGTGTAGTGACGCTATTTTTCGCTACTTCAACGTGTAGTAACACTATTTTTCCCTACTTCATAGTGTAGTAACACTGTTTTATTTCCCTAGATTCACAGTATAGTAACTTTTATTTTCCCTATTTTACAGTGTGATAACACTATGTTTTATTTTCCCTACTTGACAGTGTAGTAACAATATTTTGCCCTGCTTCACAGCGAAATAACACTATGTTGTTCCCTACTTCACTGTGTAGTAACGCTGTTTTTCATACTTCACAATATAGTAACACTGTTTTTCCCCAACTTCACAATGTAGTAACACTACCCTTTCTCTTGATTCACAGTGTAGTCACACTGTTTTATTTTCCCTATTCCATGGTGTGGTGCGGTGTAAGTGTGTGTGCGTGATTTGTATTTTAACGTAGTTTTAGCAAGTTTTCAGTCATATCGCTACGATGTCTGCAGCGTGGCAGTTTATAGTGATGTCTAGTACTGGGGCATCATGCCACAGACACGTAAACATCATGTCCCACCCAGTCACATTATCCTGACACCAGGCCGACCAGTCCTAACACCAACCTCTTAATGCTGAGCGCCTGCTAGTACCATTTTTATAAGTCTTTGGCATGACTCGGCTGGGTTCGAACACGCGACCTCCCGCATCCGAGGCGGACGCTCTAACCGATAGGCCACTGGAAGGAACGGTCTCACAGTGTGGTAACATTATGTTTTATTTTCCCTACTTAACAGTGTAGTAACACTATTTTTCCCTGCTTTATAGTGAACTAACACTATGCTGATCCCTACTTCATAGTGTAACAACGCCGTTTTTCCTACTTCACAGTATAGTAACAATGTTTTTCCCCCAGCTTCAAAATGTAGTAACACTACGTTTTATTTTGCCTACTTCACGGTGTAGTAACACTATGTTTAATATTCACTACTTCGCTGTGTAGTGTTACGTGTAGGCTCGTACAAGTGTAACAAAAGAAAAGAGTGAAGTCAACAAGCTTTGTAAATTTTAACAAAATAATTTTTTTCCCTAGAAAACAATGTAACAATAGGAAATAGGACTTACAGTTTGTGAATATAATTCAAAAATTAATCCTAAAGTTGAAAAATATAAGTCCTATTACTAAAAAGTTCTAATTGAATCCAGGTTCGAATCTCGATGAAATTCCAATATGGAAGCGATGACGTCAGATGAGGTTGTTGTACTAATGGCAACAGATCCTCGATTAAATCACAGTTTATGATTCCGTTCAGAATTCCAGAATGAATTTCCACTGAATTTCTTTGTCCCAGAACTTTTTATAAAAAAAGTACACATGTTTAGTCTTCTAGAGAATAAATTATTAGATTCCAAAAAACAGATGAACTTCAAAAACAGTCTGGCTTCAACAATAAAACACCTTGAGCTCTGAGGTGTAAAAATTACGACCGACTAAATCTACTAGACAGCGTCTGTTTAAAGCCGCGAGTTTAGATCACATGGTAGCTCACATGATAGACTTACGTGACACTAATTTGAACATCGCAATAAAAAAATTCCCATTTATCACGTATGCAAGAATAGCCCTATCTAAAAATCAAATTCTCACACTGAAATAAATTAAAAAAGAAAGGCTGCTTACAACTCAGATAACACGTGGGCCGAAATGACCTTGGTAATAGCCAATCGTTTTAACTCGATGTTTACAAGATCTATGAACCAGGGTAAGCTAAAAATAGTGCTTAAGTCATATTTGTGCTTTCTAAACAAACTGAATTTACTGGGAAAAATATCGAATCCCGTGAAAACAATCATTACAATAAAATGTAATGAAACAAAAATAAAAATAAAAAAGAATTTAAAACTAACACACAAGTAAATTAATTACATATTCGTAACAGTAGTAACATTATATTTTGTTTTCCCTACCTAACAGTGAAGTGTAGTGACACTATTTACCCCTACTTCGCAGTGTAGTAACATTATTTTCCCTACTTCACAGTGTTTAATTTTTCTAGATTCACAGTGTAGTAACAGTTTTATTTTCCCTATTTCACAGTGTTATAACACTATGTTTTATTTTCCCTGCAAACATTATGTTTTATTTTCCCATTTCACAATGTAATAACACTATGTTTCATTTTCTCTGCTTCACAGTTTAGTAATACTTTTTATTTTTTCTCTATGTCTGGAAATTGTGCTTTCTTGAGCAAAACTGTCTTACTGCTATACCTGATCCCCATTGAATTGCCAATTGACACAGTGTCACTCAAATGACTATACAGTATATATTGCTGTTATATGACACATTAAAGATATGAAACTATATGATTCAGAATACCAAAATACTCAGTCAGTCGGTTCTTTACGTTTCCTAAGGACACAGCTGAACGATATTCACGGAAGGAAAAGTTCATCGGATAGAACGATTGTTGATAAAACGACAAAATAACAAAGAAGTAGAATACACTTACAAATGGATAACAGATACGAAGTTCAAAAATCTGAATAACAAAAAGTAGAATACATTCGTAAACGCTTTGTGGCTCTTTCATTTAAAACTTCACTTTGATGCGAAAAACAAAACGTGAAACATATTTGAATTTAATCATTCAAACGTATGCAGCAGCAATACAACTCTTATCAAATTTTCAGGCATGACGGTGCTGACGTTTTCAATTCGTTAGTGTTCACCCTTTCTTACGGGAGATGCTGCTGCTGAAAATAATAATAATAATAATAATAATAATAATAATAATAATAATAATATAAATTATTATTATTATTATTATTATTATTATTATTATTATTATTATTATTATTATATACACTTGGGTATTGTATATGAGCATACATGTAATAATACCATCATCAAACTTAACTGCCTACAATATGCGTCCATCGTTTTAACAGCGCAAATATGTAGACAACGTATATAATGTAAAATCCTACGTTCGTTCTATATTTCTTGCATAATGGCAAAGTGCCCGCTATTGTCGCTTCTATTCTAGGCTTATGGGGAACATGAGGTTATAAAAACAAAAGTATCTGTGTTGTAGCAAACCGAATTTTGTATCCAAAATAATACAAGAAGGGTATCGTATGCTGTCTTGCATTAAATGCCAACTGTGCAAGCCCCAGATCACAGAAAAGTTCAAATGATTTAAGTGCAGTGATGACTCAACTTCGAAAATAGATAACTTACATTATCTTTGGGTGAGAATTATAATATAAAGTAATATTTTAGCGTGAAATGTTACAATGTCTGATTTAATAACACAGTGCTTACTAGAAAATAGATTTATTACAAGCATAACATGCGCACAGTAATTCATTACACTACTTGCATGTGAAAAACGTCACTCAATCGAGATTTATTTAGAAGCTAAATATTTTCAATCGATGGAGACTCAATCATTACTTTTGATTTTATATCCGCAAGTGGGTATTCCCGTGCGAGCGCTTACGCTCTTTGTCTCCCGTGTACCAATTACATGCGTGGATTTTTATTCTTTTAACACACCAAAGATGTTTAATGTTCCCGCAAACTATGTTTTGAAGTGGAAAATTGCCAAAACAGATCGAAATTTCGCCTCGTCTCTCATTTGCTATATGGCCATAGAACACAATTAATTTTACTATCTATTCTCTACATTTGTTTCTCAGTACTGAACTTTCCACTGTGTGACAATTAATACAAGTCATATGTTAATCTAAAATGCCTTCAAAGATGACTTCACGGTGAAGTTCTTGTCAAAGGTTCACCGGCATTTTTTTGAAAGGCTTGACTGTCAACAAACCAACGTGCAATGGAACACAGATTTCACTTCCGGATCATCACCAAGACCTTATTACTCACTGTACACTGTCGCCGAAACACACACAGACAACCACCCATAAGCTGATATTCTAAAGAATAAACAATTGCCTTTAAATCCATACCAAGAATGCCTAAATCTAACTCTTGTATCACCACCAAACGGGGACAGGAAAAAATGCTCTAAAAATAGACTGGGACTACATTCGTGGGTACTGAACCGGAACTATTAATTGTGACCTGATGCCATATGTCATGTTATTATGTTTACTTAAATCTCCAATGCCGCCGTTACGTGCAAAAGGTCGTATATGTCAAATCATCCGAATAATGCTTAATCTTGAAGATATTTGCTCTAAACATCATTGGGTGGCCTACAACTAGATGATGTCAACGAATCACCACATTATGAATCATGTAATTTCTCATTCGAAATGGTAATCGAGGCGATTTTTCACATACGTACGACATCCGTGGGTCAACCAATTTCAGTCGAAAGCTGGAACGCAAGGTTTGATAACGTCACAGTTGTGAACAGAAGAAGCCAACAACACACTACATCGGATACGGTAGGTGATCCTTATGTGATATTATTCTAGATTTCTTTGTTCCAAATATAAATAAATTGTATAAGAAATGAAGGAAAAAGGTCAAGGATATTGTTTTTGATATGTGTACAAACTTATTTAAATTCAAACTTATTAGATCCACTTAAAAAAGGACCTACCTCTCTCCCATTACCTCTGGAATCAATTTGACCACCATATGCGAACGTTGATGTTAGATTAGTCACTGCAGAATTCATCAAATGCATGACGTCACTACTTTTGGAACACTCCCGAAAAAGAAAGGAATTACGAGCGACTTCGGCGACTGAATTAAGAAGCGGTAACCCTTAATTCTCAACTGAATATTGGAATGTTGTTTAAACCTAACATCTTGATTATTTCAAAGAACGATCAATTTCAGATAGTATTTTTTTTTTTTTTTACACAAAAAAACCAAACAAACAAAACGACAAATGATTACGTTCCTTCTAAACTTTAGTTAGACTGGATGAATGTTGAAATTTATGAAAAACGGCGGCGTCGGGGCTTTAAGCTATATTGCAATTTCGATAAGGAATATATTCTAAATTTTAACCTGAAATTAATCATTAAACGATTTGCCGTGCACCACATGTTGTAAGCCTGATATTATATCTTATGGTAAAGTGGTTGCACTGAGACTACTATGCTTTGATATTCGTCCGGCTAAATTCTCATCGTTTCTGATAATGTAAATAGGACTAGAATTACTTTGCAGAACAACATCATTAGTTTTAAATCTCAGGGGACCTGAAAAACATTCTAAAAATAAATATGGGTTTCGGGGCATTTAACGCCAACTTTCATCACATGGTAGGTTATATACTGTGGATAGCATATTTAGTGCAGGAGAAACCCAGAAAAAACCCCGGAAAGAAACATCTACCTATGGGAAGATACTGGCAAGCCTTCTCCAATATCCACGTTGGTCGAGATGAGACACGAATTAACGCTAACCGAGTTCAGATGTTTGAGTGATCTGTAAAAGCCTGCGCCTTAGACCACTAGGTCGTACGTGGCCCCTCTAAGAAACGGAACTTCGCATAAGCAAGTTTCATGTTGCGTAATTTAAACATCAACCAAATACACGGACGAGTTTTATACACAGGAGAATTCTATAATGCCTCTGCTTTCTCATACCAAAATGAGATACAAAATAAAGTACCTGGATCTCGTACTATATTATTCAGCGTTTCTGCACCAGAGGACAATATTAAACTTTATTCAAGCATTTATCTGGAATGAATGTTGGGCCGAGTAAGTGTGCGTTAAGAGCGTTGTTTTACTGCATTGATTAATTTGTCCTTATCAAATGTTGTTACAATGTCAATATTGTACCATTCAACATCAGCAGACGTATGAGCACCATAACCACCATCAAAACGCTACTCTGATCAACACCATTTTCACCACCCCGTTTGGTCACGACTGCTTCTATAACAGAAGAACTATCGAAAGGTATATATAGAGTCTACCATATTTATAACACCAATAACTTGTTTAAACGTCACTAACTTGTAATAACGCCACTAACTTGTTAAAACGCAACTAACTTGTTATAATTGTTATAACGCCACTAACTTGTTATAAAGCCACTAACTTGTTATAACACCACTAACTTGTTATAACGCCACTAACTTGCTATAACACCACTAACTTATTATAACGCCACTAACTTATTATAACGCAATTAAATTGTTATAACGCCACTAAGTTGTTATAACGCCTCTAACTTGTGATAACGCCACTAACTTGTTATAACGCTGCTAACTGCCAAACAATGCCGTCAACGGATTTATTTGACAACAGAAATCCTTCTCCATACCGCATCCTTGCATACCACGTTCTGTCTGTATAATATTTATTTCTGCACTAAGTACCTTAGTTCTAACACCAGTTAATTTTGCCAGACATTATAATCTACCATCAGTCTTTTGATATATCTTTCAAACACTAATTGCATTGTGTGTGTTCTTGCATTTTTCGGCGTCCGCCTTAGTGCTGAAGGACATTTGATAAGCGGAAATCTTGAATTCACTGCAAATTCTCAGCATAGTCTGAGATGGGGTTGTAAGAGAACTCTTTCAAAAAGGAAAGTATTTACCAGAAATATTTGTAATGATATACGGCTTTGATATGAAGATTATAATTTTGAGAGTATAACAGGAAACTACTTCGCTGTTGATGATGTCTTGAATTAAAACAAAACAAAAAAAGCAATAAAAAACCCCCACAAAAAACCAACAAACCCCCCAAAAAACCAACAAAACATCAAAAACAAAATCACAATTCGACTTTTTAGTACTTTCGGTATAGCTACATGGACTTCTGCAATGCGTTCATTATGACATCTGCTAATAAATTATTAAAACAGATTAAATGACACAATATAACAATTTATATTTTGCATTATTATTCATTCATTTCCCTTCCGCTAGCACAACTTACTTCTGGAACCTATCCCAATAAAATAGAAGTTGTTTCAGGTGAATGTTGGGCAATCGTTGGGCTCCCCCCCCCCCCCGCTCACCGCAGTTAATGGGGTTGCCTGGGTGATAGCTTCGCCACTACATTCAATCTAACCGAATTTACTATATTAAATCGTTTTGTGTTTACTTTTATTGATTGTATATTTTCATTTCTTAAATTTTGTATTTAACTACCTTCCTATTTATCAATTCTCTTACGCATCCGTGATGTCAGAACCTATGTAGCAAAACCCCATTATACCGCCAACTCTATGGACGAACGCTTTCATTATAACGAGTATATCATGTACTCAGAATTTTGTTGAACTGCATTTATGTCATTCAGGCTTACTAGTACCAGAAGAGTTTCAATACAAAGTCTTTCATGCAAAGAAAGAACCGATTTAATCTCGCTACAATCAATTACACATATGTTTTTCTCGCTACCTGTACAGAAACATTGTCTTTTGATTGCTTCTTAGCACACTTTATGTTTGTGTTTTCGTTAACTTTCTCAGGATGAACATATGTTGAACTGCTGTTTGCTCTTCATTTTAAATAGACTTAATTCTAACTTAAACCAGTGTCTGGCAGAATAAAATTTTGTCAGTTGGAACATGTAACATTACTGCATCAACATTTAAATTTTACTTTAAGTTGCTAAGAAATATTAAAAAGACAAATATATTTGTTTCGGCAGTAATCGCATTAAATATGACGCTAACCGTAAATTTAGGTAACTGCAGAAACGGGTTTTATGTTTAGCTAGCAAAATGTGTGAATGGTTGAAAATATACCAAATTACACACACTTGGGTTCCAAATAGTACTTCATTCATTTCGGAATTTCTGGAGAACACGTTTTTTAATGGTTCACAACTCACGTCGTTTATAGTATGTTTCAATAATATACCTAAATGAATACCGTTGTTATGAAACAACGTTTTTATTTCCTTTTTATTTTCACTTGTGATTTCATAAAACTGTTGATAAAACATGAGAGTAGCAGATGTGGTTTTATTCTTTGGATCTGGTGGTTTCTTTATTATGTATGTACAAAAAAGGTTTTGACATCACGATAAACCGGAAACACACCCAGATATATACGCATTATTGCTATTAGTTATCGTTGCGACATTAATTGATGACATGCTAATTGCAAGAATTAATTAATCGTCACCGCACAAATATTACTGAATTACATTCTCTTTCGGACATTATCATTGAAAATTACATGTGCTATTGCTGATAACATCGTCGTAAAAACTTATGGTCCCCAGTGTGGAAGAATATTGGAAATCAGTGTCTAAGAAAACATATTTATCTAGGCATAGCTTGCAGCACACGCAACACACTCTGGATTCTAATCAGGAGCTCTATGGAACGGTGGATCAGGGTGTAAGCTACTCGTTTTAAATTACAGGCCGGATGAATATCTCCCGTTGATCATTCGACGGTAGTTTATAAATTCTAATTTAACTTTTGGTGAAACTTTATATATATATATATATATATATATATATATATATATATATATATATATATATATATATATACACT
>JAECUM010058320.1:0-15937 GCA_016617855.1 Megalonaias nervosa | reverse complement strand
CTGGGGCATCATGCCGCAGACATGTAGCATGATGTCCCACCCAGTCACATTATCCTGACACCAGGCCGACCAGTCCTAACACTAACCTCTTAATGCTGAGCGCCAAGCGAGGCAGCTGTTGGTACGATTTTTTTAAGTCTTTGGTATGAATCGGCCGGGGTTCGAACCCACGACCTTTCGCATCCGAGGCTGACACTAACCACTAGGCCACCAGAGCGGTCTCGTGTAATGTAAACAATAACAGCGATGAAAGCGAGATTCACATAATCTCCTGTAATGTAAACAATGAATGCGATGAAAGCGAGATTCACATAATCTCATGTAATGTAAACAACACAACTACTCAAATTGAAACCACAATCAATTGAAACAAACATATGACTCGTAACTCGGTCATTTGTACAAGCCCGTACAATCATAACCACATGTGACTCAAATATTTGTAAAACTTGCGAATGAAACATCTTGACCTGGTTTACGTGTCCAATTGACAAATCGCACAGTTCGCCTGGATCCTTGGGTTGGTCCAAACGTGTATTGACCCCACGCTCCCCTTCATGGATACCCCATGCGCACAAGTTTACAAATCTTGTACTTCTGTCTACACCCGCACACATACGCACAGCTACACGGCTACCCAGCTGCACATCTACCCAGCTACCCAGCTGCACATCTACCCAGCTACCCTGCTGCACATCTACCCAGCTACCCTGCTGCACATCTACCCAGCTACCCTGCTGCACATCTACACAGCTACCCAACTGCACAGCTACAATAAAACCAAACCGGTCGTAATAACAAGTACGGAATTAAAAACTAAAAATACGTGCTATTAAATTGAACTCTTAATAGCAACTTGTAACAATTCAAGAGTTTACATCGTTTCAAATCCACGTAATGGTAAAAACAACGTTTCACGCTATGGCATTAAAAACTGAATATGCTTCATATATATAATAAAATAACAATGCAACACTTACCCCTATGGCTGTAGAACGAATGAAGAATGTACACTCCTCGACAAGATCCAAAAGACCAGTGTGTCAGTTAGATAAAAACCTAATCTTAAATCTTCAGGGGAATGAGCATTAGTGAGGGTAAAATACCCGTGCATACCGTGCTTTTAGTGTCTCTCGCCGCAAGCGAACTACGACGGAATACATGTTAGTTCGGTCACTTAACTAAAAAAAACAATTATCCACCTTTAGGTAACCTTGTACGCATGTACGACGAACATAATCAAATTGTTCTAAGGCGAAACCAAGTTAATTCTTGCCTTATTCTGTGACATTGATGATTTGTCACTTACATCTGCTAAGTATCTTATAACTCTATGAAAATAATATGCTTGATCAACACAATTGAACTGATATTTATATCTGTTTTTATGTGCCTGTTCAGGTACCTAAAGGCAGCCGTTTATAAGGTCTAGGGAGTCAAGAATCTGAGCAACATGCCAAAGCTTGTATTATTAGCAGTAATTTTGACTTCAACCATTTGAAAACTATATATGCATCAAGAGATTTCTTTTTTCAGGATTACAGGATCAGAGGAAGGATTTGGCGAGCATATAGACGTTATAATGGAAAATGTCGACACAGATGGAAATGAACAAATAAGTTATGAAGGTAACTTATTAATAGCCACATATTGCTAAAATAGTGGTATAATAATAATAATAATAATAATAATAATAATAATAATAATAATAATAATAATAATTATGATTAATATTACAATTATTATTATTATTATTATTATTATTATTATTATTATTATTATTATTCCTTTGGAGAACGATATTTGTGATAATTATTTTCCTTTCGCTTGACCTCTCAACATATAAATCAAACCGTACCAAGAGCAAAGTTATGAAAAGTCACATTAACACACGTTTGGAATATTTAATTTACAATGTATACTTGCGTGTATTTAGCGTGATTGACGTGATTTGAATCGGCTGTTTTGCCTACCTGACTATTTTTATCATTTTTAAAAAATTACTTACTAACAATGTGAGTTCAAGGAGTAAACATTTGTACGAGCTTAAAATGTTCTGGCAACTTTGTCAACCGCTCCGGTGGCCTAGTGGTTAGAGCGTCCGCTTCGGATGCGAAAGGTCGCGGGTTCGAACCCCGGCCGAGTCATACCAAAGACTAACAAAAATGGTGCAAACAGCTGCCTCGCTTGGCGCTCAGCATTAAGAGGTTAGTGTTAGGACTGGTCGGTCTGGTGTCAGGATAATGTGACTGGGTGGGACATCATGCCACATATCTGCGGCATGATGCCCCAGTGCTAGACATCACTAAAACTGTCACACTGCAGACATGGTAGCAATATAACGGAAAAATAGTTAAAGCTACGTTAAAAATCTAAATCACACACACTCTGGCAACTTTGTTGCTGACAATTGGTTCTGGTTGTCCAATATAAACGATTAACATCTATGGCATTCCCAAACATTCTATTGTCTTTGCCCTAATGGATATTTTGTATATATAGATCTTTTATAAGCAGGTTTTTCATTCCTGTATTATATCGGGCTTTGGAAAGGATATCATTTAATCAAAATTTACAGTTGTGTTCAGATAAATTTTATTATTTGTTAAATTATTCGTTGGATTTACAAAGTGTTTGTTACTTTTTGGACTGATTAATGTTTTAGGCTATTGAAAACTCATTTTATAATATTATAGATTACATCGCGTGGTGCAGCCGAACATTCAAGTCTATTGGACTTCATTCGGAACATTCTATACGTTTGAAAATGTGATATGATTTTTATGATTGTTTGGAATTTGATTCACAGTATTGTATGTTTCTTTAACATGTTGACCTTGTATTATCGGGAAATAATTGGTTGTTAAACTTTACTGAAATGTTTGGGCTCAATGAAGTTGTTATTTTCAAGACCTATGGTCGTAACACGCATGCATCCCTAAGAAATGGCGAGACTCATGGTGCTGACAAGTAAATTATTCACTCATTAAATGGGTATGAAGACGTATTTAGCAGATTTATGATGGTTATTGTTCCTAGATGTTTTAAAATTTCAATTAGTCTTTATTATTATCAACTTTCCTATAAATAATAGGACGTATCATCAATGCAACTCTACTCTTAAAATATGAATATTAAAAATCCTTTCAAGTACTTAGTACATCGGCGGTTTCTGATGGGCGGGTTACAAAAAACTATCAAACATTTTATAGTTCTTACATTCAAGGAAAACGTAATAAGTTTCCAATCCGTTCACGTTAACTCCTCTCATATATGATAGCTAAATCATTATTGGAGTTGGTACAGCTGGATAAATCGTGATTTAATCTGACTACTAGACTACATTTCTTCATAAGATTACTTTTGAAATTGTCCAAGCTTCTACTGACAAATACACGTTTCGCATGTAAGTTTCTCTAGATTCTTCCTTGTTTTTCTTTCTGATCAAGACCTGTAAGCATTATTAAAGGCAATATATTTGAATATATATATATGACTACGGTAATCATGCCTATTAATGATCAATTGAGTTTGCTTGCTACGATAGTAGCACCTCATTGCAATAGTACTTATTCAAAATATTCATATGGCAAGATACATATGGCAAGGGTTAAAATGGAACGAAGTGGATGGAAGGTCGTTGTCTCCGTAAGCATGGGGGAAAGATGAGTTAGCCTTTTATGCAGCGAAAAGTACTTTTAAAATTAAATATCTTTTATCTCCATCTTCCGTTTGTATTCCTCTTGACATTATCTTTATTATAAAGTTTCTAATTGCCTTCAGAACACTTTACTAGTACGTCACGATGTGACTAAAACTGACACCGAAAGGCTGTTTTTGTCATCAGTTACATATATTCCTTTTATGAACAAATGTATAGATGATTTTCAGGTAGTCACTTTATGTGCTGGTATTTACAAAGTGCAGCCGCTATCATTTTTATACACTTGTCAATTGTGTACCCATGAAGGAGCCATAATTGTACTAGCATTTCCTACAAGCAAGGAAACCACACTGAGTTTTCTGATTCCGTATTACTATACCCTTAAACGACGCCGGGTCCAGATATCTTCGATGGTTCCCGGTTCAATAGCTACAACTCTAGCGAGGGGATGCTAAGCTTTGCAGGAGACATAGTTACCGTGCGTTGTTAGTTAAAATAAAACTTTGCATTATATGTAAAATATACAAAACGTCTAATCCATGTTTTTATCAAAACAACATAAAAACACAGTTACTACCTTTCTAGAATTAGACAATATAGGCAAAATCTTCGCCGAAACATGATCACTGTACAACTCTTTCACAGAAGTTAAAATATATTAACGTTGGTGAGTTTCCCTCTTAATGAATTTGAAACCGTAAATATTAGAATTATCTATAATGCATCGCTATATAAGGAAATATCTTTATCACAGTATTGTAATATTCATTGATAGGTCACATCTCGATATTAGCAACACAAACCCTTACGAGCAACGTGATACTTTTCGTTCCGAAATAAATCCGGATTTTCTGATGCTGGCAGTCGGCGTCACATAGATATCATGATCATGATAATGTGACTATATATGATTTTATAACCTTTTCAGCTTACTGTGTGTGTTCTGCTTTTTATTTCGTCTGACAAAATCGATGAAGATATTTCCAGTTAAATATAGAATAAAATGGTTAAAACAAACTTCGCTAACTGTTATGAAATATAAAATGATATTTTTCTGTATTTCAGAATTCGAAATCAGTCCTCTTGGGATTGTTGGATAAATGGAAGAAGGAAATGAAACTGGCGTGTCTTATGAACTATACATAGAAAACAATGTTACCTATAAAATTGAATTTCAAATCGACAATATATTTTCTTTTTACATACTATGCACTTTTTTAAATGCATATTTTTAATTTTCTGAACTTCTTGAAAGTTCCACAAATGTGAAATTGCTGAAAACTTCTCACTGAGTTTAGAATGACAGTTAGTTTTTAAAATTTTATAGAGTTTTCCCGACATTTAAGCAGTACTCACAAAATAGCGCACTGAAAACAAAATTAAAAACCAGTCGATTAAAATCATTCTAAGGATATAAGGGGTACTCGTGTGAGATCTAGACAAAATTATATTTTCTCAGTATAATTGGAAATGTGAGTATCGTACTTGTTCTGCCTTTGGGTCATCGGCAAAATTCACTAAGGTAAACCTAGTGTTTAGATTAACACAGTAAAGTGTTAGGGAAGCTTCATACTGATTAAAGACTGAGGTCAATAGGTTTCGTGTTAATTAGTTAATATGCTTTGACATTTAAGCTTAGGTCTTTTGAGTTTTTTGGAAGAACAAAAACAACTACAGCGTGTTTTTGTTATATTATAACAGGTTTCATTTAAAAACAAAACGTAGACGGAAAGAAACTCACATAGCATCACTTATTTTTATATAACCTATGATAAAATTTAGCATGTTTAGTCTTAGTTGTTCTAAATTATTTACATCTTTGATTAAAATTCATTATATCTTAATACTTGTTTTTGTCCTTTATTAATTCAACATTTCTTAACTCTATACTTTCCTTGCTATTATATACGCCTTATTTTCTTCACGAAGTTTACATTGTCAGAATTATATATTGTTTCTCAATACATGTCTGCGTTATATTGAACAAAACTTTTATATTTATAATAATTATTGTTTTCAATGCTGCAATTTGACATAATCCCATTGCATCCATTATGACGTCAGAATGTAACACCATTGGTTACAATGAAATGTTTCCAGTTCAGAAGACACATATGCCCTCTGTATCTCCATGTGCGGTATAGGGCTATCAATAGGGTTCATTCGAAGGTTGCCATGTAATTCATTTTTGTATTTTCTAACGTATATTATCCATGGCACCATATTCCCACCTGGTGTTGATGTACTTTTACAGCTCATATATGCATAACACCATCACATTAAAATTTTTCCGAGGTTATCATAAGTTAAATAAATATCCCTGTTCCATCGTGTTTTTTAGATTGGCACAAACATAGACTTATTTCAGAATCACCCCATAATAAATAAAAAGAATAATATCGAGGAAATTGGACCAAGAAAACATCAATTTATAAAACATTGCTGACGATAGAACATTTCTATATACATATGTAACGTTTCAAATATAAAATGTATAGGCCCTCATCCACGGAAACTCGAATCCAGCTAACACAGATGTGTTGCTCGAGAAGAATCGACTGATTGTGTATTCAACATGATATGAAACATTCCAGATCCCACTTTAAAAAGCGAGGTAGAAAGCTCAAGAGATGGCATGGATCTATCTTCTATCAAACGGATAACCTAAAGTCAATCATAAGAAAATGTGTTGTGTTACCTGTGTGAAAGAAAAGCCAAACATATATCAAAAGGCCAATCTAAAATCTTATTTCCGGCTGATTAAAACATTGGATGGACTCAGAACTAAAGCAAAATCAGATTAAGCTATGTAAAGCTGGAAATTATGATGATAACGGTCTAAAAGCAAAGAAATGAATTTCCTAGAAAAGAAATACTTCCTAATCGAAGGGGTCGCTTTTTATCTAAATTTCCAATAAAGTTGCTGGACTTACGGATAAATAAGGAATAAATCTTTACAGATGAAATGATAGCAAGTTTTCTGATCGGCGGATGTAAGGAATATCAAATTAATATATGTTCGAGTTTCTTGACAAAAGTATTAGTTATGTATATAGTAGGACAGGTATTTTTTTCCTATAGTTCAAATCTTTCTGACGTTATAAAATTAAATTTACAAGCAACATTCTATCCTGCACGTTTTCTGTTCATTCCATAACTTTTTACACATTTGTTCTTTTGACAGCTCAACAATCAATGCAATTCAAAGTAATGAATTCCAAATAGAATGCGAATGTTTTGGGAAAAAGTGTTTGAATTGTGACGATTATGTATGTTTCTGTGAATGTGTGTCTGCGTGTGCGTATGTGTCTAATTTTAACTATTTTGATCTGGAATCCTTTGGACGCACACTGTTACACAATGCTTAAATAATTTTCAACATTATTCCTGCATCAATCTTTATCGCAACATTCATGAACTTTCAAACTTTTCAGGCAGTTAATGAAAGGTAATTTGACTCGTACCTTTCCTGAAAAGAAAACAGCGAACATGTAAAAACCTTTTTGTGTTAGCAAGTATACATTTAATACACAGTCAAATATATGAAGACATGGCAATATAACTATCTCACTTCTGTTCCGATCATCCAGCAAATGAACTGTCACTACCATTGCAAAAAACACCTTGCTTTCTAATTTAACATACATATGTCTTTGAACTAAGATTCTCAGCGTAACTGGAGTAACCTTACGTACATGTTAACCAATAAACGCAATCCGAGGTCACTGTCAAAACGCTTCATTGACCACTGAAGGCAGTGCGAAACATCGTATTTGGATAAGGGACACATGTCAGCTCACCTCAAGATTATAGGTGACGCTTTTAAGCAATTTTGTTTGAAAGGACATTTCCCTTGATGAGATCATAAGAAGCTTTCACGACAGGCGAATGCCAACTTTTAAGAGATAAAAAAAAAAATCCCAGAAGGGACCAAAAAAAAAAAAAAAAAAAAGGGAAAACTGATTTGTCTTAAAACGGCTTAACTACAAGTATATTTTTGCACTATAACACAAATGTAAATGTTGTGTGTCAGTGTATGAACGTCTTTATTGCGATATCCTATAATCTATACATATTTGCATTTAACTGTGTTAATGGACCTATTCTTGTATTTTATTTACTTTATGTGACAATGCTGTATACAATTATGATTTGACAGTATACGTAGGCAGGATAATGCAAATTCGTTACACTGATGAACAGATTTACGATAATAACGTTGGACAGGTTGGACAAGCGACTTTCCCAGTCATGTAGGCAAATTTATTACATGTCCTCTAAAGATTTTATATTCCTCGGTTCTTGTATCTTCGTTCTCCTCTATATTTGATTCTAAACAAGAAATTCTTACAATTATATGAACTACATATGTATTCTTCTCTTTTGATCTCTCATTCATTTCTTGAGATAAACAAATATCCGTTAATCATACATGATGAACGTCAATCTCTGGGTTGCGGGTTCAAGTGTTGTCAGAACCCGCGTATCAGCTGTGGTAGTGCTATCTCTGTGTATGGCCCGTTGCTTCCATTGCTTGGACATTAAATAGGCTTTCTTAAGATAATGTGTCGATAAAAGCAGAACAGTCAATCTCTTTCACAAACATCGATCGTACCTTTATTTTCTTTCGTTTGCTTCACTATATCAATACCTCTCTTTATATTCCAAACATTAGGATTTCTTTTATTACTTTTAATATTCATTATAGTTTGTTTTCGTGATCAATTCGAAACAAAGAACGTTATGCAATGTACTTCTTTGCCAATTTCACACTGAAGTCTTATAGTCGGATTCAATATTTCTTCAAGGTGTTCCATGAACACCGTCCGTAATGATGATGGGAAATGCTGAAATAACGGATGAACATCATCGGTATCGTACCAACGGCTCAATTTTATTGGTTTGCTGAAAAATATCACATGGAGATCTCGAGATTTTTAAGAGTATGCAAGGACTATCCTGCTCAAAGGAAAATCAGTTATAATGGGACAATCTAATTTGTTTATAGGGCGGATTTATTCCTCGGTGTAGAAGTCTGGTATTTCAAAGTAAATGTGGAAGGTGGTTTCAATGAAATATGTCAATGTCTCCTGGATTTATCTTAGAGCCCAGATGATTTACAACAATGAGCAGAATTGCAGTTTGTGTAAATATGGACACTTACATTTTATCACAGTACATCCTGATCTTCCCGTAGCATCGAATAAACTTTGCTTCCTTTTGCGACAATTAAAATAGCACTCTTTCTTCCTCAGCGCGTATAACTTGTATAACAATCCATTATTTGCATTAAAGTTGTCAGACTATCGCCTTGCACCATCTATGGTCGGTATACGTCCAATCTGCAAACAACATGGATCCTGCTCTATCGTTGCATAATGCATTAGCTGATTAAAGTTTATGTTGTCTGCTCTACTGATTTCCACTTACAAATTGCATATAGTTTGATTTCCTAGAGCAGTATATGTTTCCTGTTATGGGACTGTACATTTTACAGTTGGACCGATTTAGAAGAAAATATAAACAGACAGTATCATTTCGAACCTAAAATCACAACTATTACCCTTCCAAAATTTACATAGAAATTTTATGTTGAATATAGAATACAAATATTGAAACAGAAATTGGTTATTAAGGAATCTTGGGATCTATTTATCTATTCAGGAATTTTTTTTTATTTGCAAACGTACACGAGCAACTCTCTGTTTCATTTATTCATGTGGTTGATAGGTACACAGCCTAGTTTGACAGAGTGTTTCAAACTTAGCCCCGTCAGCCTTCTTTATATTCCATTGTGAAATTGCGTCATCAATTGTAGAGTTAATATTTTCAAGGGTGATTGGAAAGTGATCGCTGCTGTGAAGGTCATCAGCCACCTTCCAATCATACTCCAAAATCAACGAAGGAGAACAAAGTGTCAAATCGATACACGTGTATGTACCCGTTCCTTGGTGTAAGTGCGTCGGAGATTTGGTGTTATATAGACACAAATCTTGTCTAGAAATGATAACGTTTACTTTGTGGCCTCTGTCACGTATGTGATTCAATCGTCATAAAATGATATGGGCTTTAAAATCCCCGAGTAAAACAACTGGCGCGGGAGGTTGTTGAACAAGATTGTCTAATTGAATCGGTACTAGGTTGGTGTTTGGCGGTATATAAATAGAATAAAGCGTAATCACTCGGTGTAGAGTGACACTTACTGCAATGGCTTGCAAATGTGTTTTTAAAGGGATTACATTATGAGGGGCCCCATTGTTAACAACAACAGAAACTAATCATGAGGCCCTGTCACCATTTCTAAAGTAGGTGTTAAATAGGGAGTAGTTTTTAAGTGTGATGTTGTCCGTATCTTTCAAGAATGTTTCCTGCAGGCATAGAACTGCAGGATCATGTTCATTTAGAAGTAGAAGAATATCATTGTAGTTGGTTTTAAGTCCTCAACAGTTCCATTGTATGATTTTGTTCTTCATTATAAGTTTCAGGTGCAGATTATGGAGATACCTTTGACCTTTCACGGGGGCAATTTATGTGGTTATTTTTCTGGAGGAAGTATGGGTTTATACTTTTGGTTGTAGGTTTGGAGCCACAATGAGAACATGGAGCAGATTCTTCTGCAGCCATGTCCTCAAAGTCGCCAAACCTATTGTGCAGCTAAATGGGGTCATCAGACCCCTTTTGCTGCCTGATTGTTTGTTGTCTCCTTTAGTTGTTTTGAGAGTTAGGTAATGGAGGGTTGTTGAACGTTGTCTGCGTGGTGCTTGTGTTTCTTTATGCCCTTTTGTGTGGCTTCTTAGTAGTTGCTGTTGTATTGGGTAGGTCTGTTTGAGTTTGTCTATCTTTGGTCGTCTTTGGACTACTTTTTACAACAGTTGAGAAGGGTAGGCCATGTAGATGGGTTAGAGACTCGACCATCTTTCTGGCCTCTGGGAAGGGGATGTTTGACTTATATTTTACCCTCTTGATCTCCTTCTAAAGTTTCCAGGTCTCGCAGTCTTTGGAATTGGCATGGTGACCTTTGCCACAATTGTGCAATGGGAATTCGCATTGAAGTCTGCTTCTCGATGGCTGGTTTCGCCGCATCGGCCACATATAGGACTTCTGGAGCATCTCTCTTCGTGATGACCGTACTTTTGACACTTGAAAGAACGTAGTTGAGTTTGAATATACACTTCAACTTTAACCTGCAAAAAGCCAACTTTTCCTACCTTAGGTAATGTTAGTGTGTTAAAGGTAAGGATGATGGGTTGGTGTCCTGCAATTGTGCACCGCGTTTGATAAGAATTCGACGAATTGCAGTAACACCTTGATTCCTCATTCCCTCCACGATTTCAGTGTCGCTGACCCCTGCGAGGTCTTTGCAGCGAGTGACACCTTTGGATGAGTTAAGTGTCGAATGAGCGAAAGAAATAACTAGAATATTATAACAAGTTGGAATTTTCTTGATATTTTCTGTTTGTACTTTGTGCTCACATTCAACGAGATAGCTACCCGATCTGAGTTTCTTCACGCTTTAGGCGTGCCGACTAGGCCAAGTATAGCATTTTCGATTATAAATGGTGATAGCACAGCAATCGGTTTTGTAGAATAATTTAACTGAATAACCATGAAGCGTAGGAACGATTACACGCTACATGGCTCTTCATCCAATTCAGTTAAATCATGGGTGCACAAACTTTTCCGGCCAAGGGCCAGATTGCATTTTCTAAGACCGCACGAGGGCCGCAAACTCTAATTTCTTTAATATAATTACTGTTCATGGGCCAGATTGCTGTGTTGTTTTAATTTGCCCTGAACACGTTCGCGGGCCACGGGTTGTGCACCACTGAGTTAAAGGTTAAGATCGTTTTAGTTGATTTTGTTTTGGTTTTCCATTATGTCTTGTTTTATATTCATCACCCATGTTCATACACCCGCCGCAGAGTCCAACAAGGGGGCAATTTTCAAGTGCCAGGGATACTTAGGTGATACAGTCAGCATGTAAAAATACCTCCCGATTGACAAGTTAAGCCACCACCCTCTTGGAAGTCTTCTGAACCAGAACAATGACTGGAAACTGACGTACATTTGAAATAGAATAAAAATCACTTTTTGTCACATATAATTATTGCGACATCGTTCTGCTCTCGTTATGTTCCTTCTATCTTGTCAACAATGTTAAACCTTATGTGCACTGCGTCATCTTATCAGACTTGCTTTGTAGTCGGTGCTAGTATGATTGCCTACAAAATATTAGCTGTACAGGTTTATGCAAACATTACGCAGCCAAAACGTAAAGTTATTTTATCACCTTATCAGACTTGCTTTGTTGTCGGAGTTGGCAACAACTGCTTACAAATTATTATATGCAATGTATATCTGTAGTTTCTATCTGACCTGATCCAAAATTGAGTTCATGATGTTCCTGACAGTGACATTTATTTTGCAGATAGCAGAATACATATCTAGATATTTCTCCGTGATTGTGGATTAAATAGTCAGATCATTATGAATGGTAAATCTAATTATGGTCTTGATTCTGACCCTTGAAACTTAGAGAACCTTGTCAGATATAACTAGCTAAATCAGTACCGGTTTGGGTGCAGCTGGTATGAAAAGAATCAGTGCGACGAAGTTCTTGAGTCACCACATAAGGTAGCTGGTTGCAATAGGTAAAGACTCAGCTGCTAATGGCACAGGTAACATTTAACTGTCTCTACTTTCATGCATATTTTTGGTTTATATTAAAGGCATATGGACATTATGAAAGACAAGATACTGAACTATCTACGACTCAGGTAACATTCCCTCTAAGTTTGCTTGTTATGAATCGCAAAGTGTGATCCGTAAGATTGTATATATTCTGAACATTGATTGGACTACCAGCTGCATATGCAAGGGATCGAAGTGGAATGAAGTGGACTGAAAATCATTGGAAGAAGAATGATGCTGTCTTTTATCCAAGGAAACGTAATTTTAAATTACCGATAAGAAGACATTAGATAGATGTTATAGTTTTCCTTTGATCCATTGCAATTATGTTCCCCATCGTACTCGTCCTGACTCGCTGTTTATCAGAAAATAACCATTGCTGTTCGAAATATGTACACGCACGCCAGGATCTAACTCTAGTTGAAATATAAAATTTGTGTTTTATTCATGAGTTACATATTCCTGTTACGTCCATTCAGAAAACAATTCTTTATGAAAAAAAAAAATTGATAGTCTGTTGGTGTGGTTAGTTTTAAGAAATGAAGGTTTTATAATTTATAATATACCTACTAACATTCTACCCACGAAGGAATTATAATTGAACCATCATTTCCCACAAGCAGGAAAACGATATTTCTGATTTCTGTCTCCTTATTAGGCTACTCATAAGCGGAACGTGAGCCATGCTATTAGCTAGAGTTTCCGATTCCTAGAGCAGAACCTGTAGGACTGGAATGTCAATACTAGATAGAAACAAAGCTTTCACAGCAATGTCGAAACTTTTGCGTTGCATGTAAAATGTCCGAAAGATCAAAACCATGTTATGATCAATGCAACACTTTAAATATATATGTTTTAGAAGTAGATTTTATAGCCAACAACTTCATCTGAAACAAGATCATATTCTAGGATCGCGTACGAGACATTACGGAGCTGTAAAACCCATGTACAGACGTTCAAAACTTGTAATGTTGGTGAGTTTCCCAAAAGAAGGATTTAGAAATGTAAATATTATGATTATCCATAAATTGATAGGTATATACAGAACGTGTATTTATCACAGTTATGCGAATTTTATTGTTAGATCACATATCATTGTCAGCTTAACAAATCGAGACCAAATGAATCGTCGTTATGATCCGGAGTTTATGGTTCCGACAACTCTTCGTGAGGACATTTATGTTATATGTGAAATAATAGTGTTAAAGCACATTTTGTTAATATTGACATGTGAAATGTAGATAGCTTTTGTACATTTAAGAATATGAAATCTATTGTATTGTGGTTCTTTCGGAACATACGGACGCAGTAAATGAATTTGGACCGTGTTATACAATTAATATATATATATATATATATATATATATATATATATATATATATATATATATATATATATATTGAATGAAATCATATGTCAAAAATGATACTTTAATCCTTTGAGTAGTTTAGTAAACAAATTCAACATGTCGTTTATAAATATTTTTGTTGATAATACGGGTTACTAGGATTGCCACAACGCATATTACTGTTTCACCAATGTTTAGGTAATATCTGGTCTGAAGGCGATGCATTTGATTGCCCATTGGCTTTGGTTGTTGTTGTTGTTGTTGTTGTTGTTATAGGGTTTAACGCCATTTTCAGCACAAGATAGGCTATACATGGCGGCCAGTATTAATGGTGGAGGAAGAACCCTGGAAAACCCGGGGAAGAACCACCGACCCACGAGAAGCTACTGGCAGGCTTTCTCATTTACCCACGTTAGCCGAGCCTGGACTCGAACTCACGCAGACAGAGGTGAGATGGCAGTGATCCGTAACGATCAGCGCTTTAGACCACTCGGCCACTCCCCATTGGCTTTGGTGATAAAGGTTAGTTTGGTAAATTTTAAAGTCAACTAATTGTATAACGATATTTAAATATTTAGCATGAAATGTAGAGGATGTAGACACAAGGGCAACACTTTTATTACACGGTCCTGTTTGTACTACAGCAAGTGTATATATTCCTGAATAGGTTAAATTTACTCAGTTATTTCGACCTGCTTCTAAGACTAGTTCTATTTAGCAGACAATGAAACTATATACGTATTATTTCCAAACTTGTCAACATCAACGAAAATATCGAGTCACCTTCCGACAAACAACTAATCGCATAAACGGAACTTCACAGAAATTTTGTCCTGATTTCGATGAACATTTGTAACAAATATTAAATGCTTTGAATATAATTCCTCATTAGATGGACGCAGAACACCTTTACAATACTCGACCCATTCCGAATTTGAGATTTGTTGGCATGTTCATCCAAGGGCTTCTGAGACATCAAAATAAAAGATCCTAACGATATTTTCCCGCATCAATGACGGTGTAATTAGAAGATGATATGGCGTTTTAAGCTACATACCTTAGTACGTGTTAATAAAGGATTGACGGTTGTGTTTATAAAATTAAAACGACTGTTATATTTATCCTAAAGGTACAATGAGGACAAATAAAAGAAATAGAATTAAGACAATGAGCTAGTAAAGGAATTAGAATTAGGACAGATATTTTGTTTTTATAAAAATTAGCAAATATTGACGTATCGGGCATTGTCGTCACACAGGCACTCAGGTAAACTGAAATCTTCGATAAGGTGAACCATTACTTGTCAACAGAATAACACACCGATCTCGAAAACATAAATTTTCAATGTACTTATTATTAAGTCATATATTAATATGAACAGGTATACAATAATTATGATATATGCAACGTCTAACAGTACAGAACATTTGTTATTAGATTCATTGGTGCCGATAGTCAGGTGGTTAGATGGGAGAAATCTCAGTGCGTATGTCGAAATATGAAATTCGCAAGCTTTAAGTTCACACAGTGGTCACAACCTTCAGTACCATAATGAAAAGTATAGTGAACTATTTGAATTCACAATGTCAACAACAACACTCCAAGTAAATATCAATAAACTTAAACCCTACTGTTTCTTATTGACATACATGATTTCGGTGACAATGCGGGATTAGTTTTGTTTAGAAACACAAAGCTTAGTGAAGGCTATGTAGGTTCATCTTGACTTTCTTTGATTGGTACCGGTAAAATTTTATGGGTTGCCTTCTTTCGACATATTTGGTCTACGTGTTTTTGGAAATACGTTAGATAAACTACTACATTTAGTGTTATAGATAACGTTAACAACCATTTTGTGAGTGATGATCTTTAAATTTTGGAATGCTACATGTACAGTTCTGGGTAATAGCAGCTACACGCTTATACCAGCTTAAATTAAACAATGTTTTTAACAGAATCTTGAACTGTTACAATATATAGGTACATTTATTGTGGAAACGTATGTGTAGACTAACGTATCATATAGCCAAGCTAATCAGCAATCCAAACCATGTTTTCCAGGAGAAATTCGTGTAGAGATTTTCTTTAAGTAAAGAACACTATAAAAATATCATCGAAGATAATTTAAATGTTAAATGACAGAGAACATTCTGATGGAGAGAGAGAGAGAGAGAGAGAGAGAGAGAGAGAGAGAGAGAGAGAGAGAGAGAGAGAGAGAGAGAGAGAGAGAGAG
>JAECUM010058317.1:0-16989 GCA_016617855.1 Megalonaias nervosa | reverse complement strand
TATATATATATATGTTCATCCTCCTATACTTGTATATTGTTGCTCTCTGAAAAGAAGGATACGCAGGAATTGAGTAGTCCATTAATTGTATGTTTCAGATGCTAGTGCACTTGGGATTGGTGTTTCCACAGCATTATGTCGTCGCTTAAGGATCTAGTGGAGTTGGCCCGATAGTTTGGTTATGAAGGTTACGAGTCCCTTGGACAATTTGTACATAAAGAGCAGTCTTGCGAAAGGGAACATAAATTAAAGGAGTGAAGGATATAGAAAGGGACATAGTAAGGATTGAGCGACTGGCTGAGGAGACTAAGAGGGAATTTTAAAAAGAAGATAGAATTAGAAAAGCAGACAAAGATGGAAATCACACGGCGAGTACGGGAGGCAGAAAGGGAAAAAACGGAAAGAATAGAACAAAGATAGGGAGCATGAGAAAAGATGTATTATTAACTGCAAAAAGGGCGGGGAACAAAATTCTAATTCGAGCACGCGGAAAGGCCCAAAATTACACACTCTTCGAAGAATATAAAAATAACATGAAGATATTCCACCGTCCATGAGTGTTGAAATCATGATATGTAGCTCCATCTCAGCATAGTACTAAAGGGTAAAGTGCTTGATATGTATTCGTGTATACCCGTGACGCGCTAAAAGAAGCACACACTAAGAGGTCTGGCAGATGTTCAAGCAAGTATACAGAAATCCAGAATTTGGTCTCAAAAGACAATTAGGTCGCTAATCAATCCAAAGACCGGAGACAACGACAAACCGAGAAAATAGTGATATTTTAGGTGGAAGTTTCCAAACTGGAACAGGTGCATATCGGAAGGATAAACAATGTTGTACATGTGTTAAGTGAGATATTATCGCATTCTATTGTTCGAAAGGAAATGGTTTTGTCCAAAGAGTAGCGGTCGGTTTTTAAAGCTTGAGGTGTTCAGGAGGCGACAAGAGCCAGGATGTTTCGCGCGGCAATTCGGGAACTAATAACGCTAGTACGGAACACGTCTCAGTGGCGCGTCCGCATAGAAAGTTTCTATGACGATAAACGTGTATACATGCATACTTGGAAAGAGAATATTAGTGTCTTAATAGACCTTTTTGACAAACTTAGCAAGATCAATCTCACAGAGAGACCCACCAAGTTTAATGTAGCATATTCTAATCTTTAATCTTTTGGCCAATTATTAAGCGGGTAAGGGCGGTTAAAAACCCCACCTTGAAAAATTGATGTCATCAGATATGCTTCTATACCAGAAATCAAGAAACAAATTCGATCATTACTTTGGTTATTAGTTTTTTCTAAGGATGTTAGTTACAAATTTTGCCGCTCTAGCTTGTCCGTTGATAAACTTAACTGGACAAGGGCGACCCAGTCAAGTGTCTTGGGGTTCATGCCAGAAAGAGCTTCTAAGATTCTCAAGGGAAGTTTGACTAATGCACCAGTCCTAATCTTGCCGGAGATGAGTCAGTCGTTCATATTGAGACCTACAGCGTCTGGTACAGTATTCGGAGTAGTAGTTTCTACAGGATCAAGACGGGGTAAACTGCTTATACTAGTAGGAAACATTTGCTTCGGGAGCAAAACTATACTGTGATCGAAGAGAAATGTTTATCACTGGTGTGGGGAATAGGAATATGTCACATTTCCTTTCTCTGAAGGGAATTTGCTCTTGAATGAGACCAATAGCCTCTCATGTATTTGAATAAAGCAAACGTCATCAGAGCAAGATTGATGCATTGGGCGTTGGTCTTAGAGACATATTGTTTCCGAATAGAGGCGATTCGAAGTGGGGAAAATGTAGGGGCCAAATACTCTAGCAGCATGTGGTTTCTACTCTTTTCACCAAGCTAATCTGGTAATGTAAATAATAAGTTTCAGGATGGACCTTTTGGGGTTCAACTTCAGCGACTTCCAAAACTGTTCCCACGTTGTTTTGTAGTTTTGTACATTTTGTTTCTTTTGTTTGGAAAGGGGTGGAGTATTGTAACGGAATTGTGTGTACTTGCATGCATTATATATTAACGAAAATGTACTCGGGGTTTTATAACCGCGCACAGATTTACCCGAGTGTGGTGTGGTGTATTTCGCCTACAGTTATTTCAAAACACTGAGGTGGCAGGGTCCAGTTTTGTAAATTGGCCCCTGGCAAATTTCTTAACTTAAGGCTATGGTGTGACTTTTTCAGCTATTATTGTTTACTAATTAAAGATAGGGATATATTTGTTAATTAGGTGTTTCGGGCTTGTGTTGTTCTTGAAATTGATGTCAGGCATGTACACCTTCCATACTTACTCTGCAGTATGTTGATAGTAAAATACCAATAGTCGGCTATGAAGAAGAGCTAGCCTCCCATAGCGGTAAACACATGGGTTTGGGGAAAGTAGAGCATCTCAAAAACGGGTTGGATGACAACTATTTCCAATTGCATCAGCCTGTTTAGTATACACTGTTTTGCAGAATTTTCATGAAGGAAAAGGGCTTGTGTTTGCACTGTGAGCATCACATGGAGTCAATAATGACGTTTGGACATAAAAATTGCAGGTATAAATTTGGGGATGAGGTGCATAAACTTCTTCTGCTATGAATTGCCATTGACTTCTCTGGTCAAGTGAGTAATATTCTTATGCTTTGTTTTAATATAGGTATCTAAAAATAAGGACCTTTTTGACCCCACTTGTGTATTTGATTTTTTATGATTTTTTTTAACTAGGTTGCTGATTGCGTCATTAAATTTGTACATAAAAACTGGCTCCTGCCCCTTGCGTTCGGTCAATAAAATGATTCTATGTATGCTGAAACATAGATACCGTAATTCGAATTACGAATATTTTGATGACGATGATGTAGAGATGGAATACGATGATGACTTCAAAGTCGCATATCTTCACTACGATAATTTATATAGTCAAACGCTTAAGAAGATGGACAAATCAGGCTGTTAGTAAACATTATTTTAAATTCCATATGTTAATGGCACAGAGTGAATTCGAAGACACGAAAACATTTACCTGCCTATTGAAAAGACTAGCTACATTATGAAATCAAAGTAATTTCATATGAAGCTTCTTTATGCGCTTGCAAAAGCAACTGACGAATGATTGCAAGGGTGATAGACTAACTGTATGGAAATATTTCATACATTGGAAACCAAAAACATGTATCTCATTCGTTAAAGAAACCTAAACTTTTACCTGGAGTTGGACTTAAAATTAAGAAAGATGTATAAAGGTTTCTTGTTTGAACAACAGCCTTGCTTTACTTGACACATTAAGGTTTAGTATGAGACAAAACATGTACCAATGATTTTGAGAAAAGGTATTTAAATTCAAAAATAATTCCGTTGTAGGTAAGAACGTGGAAAATCTCTGATCGAGGACATCAATTAAATGTCTATATGAAAGTAATTTTAAAACAATATCAAATGCATATATTATTTGCCAGAATGACAATAACAAATGTTGACTTGGGACTTGTTTGGATTAACATAAACGATCTAACTCACCAAACAACTATATAGTGGTTTTGCTAGAACTATCCAAATACATATTGTACAAATTCTAGTACACCAACCTGAAAAGCAAACGCAGTCATAGAATGACACTATTATCAATGAATGCAGAGTATTTGTGCATTCTTGTGGAGATAGAAACATTCTGCAGTGACAGTAAATTATGTCATAATGTTCTTCGACACTAGTTGCCGTACCAAAGGCAAAATATCGTCAATCAATGCGGAAGTTTTGAGAGCTTTTACGGATGGAATAGTATCTATATCAATAAGAGAGATCTGTTTCTAAAAGGAAAATCGTTCTTTATACAGGTGTGTCAATAATTACAAGAAAGTATTCAAAGTAATATACCTTAATATACCTTAAATGCATGTTCAAGAAAAATGCACATTTAGGCTGTGCCAAAATTATTTATTCAATGTCAACGAAACTATCAAGAACTAATTTTAACTGCAGCAGTAAAATCACCAGTTCTACAGTATCACAGCAAAAAAGCCGCGCTGAAGGTGTTTCCATTTTACCACGCTACTGCTCGACATGGCCCTGATGGCGCCCGCTTAATATGCAAGAACAACTCACTGATTGGAATACTGCCTTGTCATTGGCCAACTGAAAATAAGTTATAAATAAATGCAGGATGTCATTTTATTTTAACCAGTGAGAGGACAGTATTCCATTCAGTTGGATTTCACTTGCATATTAAGCGGGCGCGATCAGGGCCATATCGAGCAGTAGCGTGGGAAATGGTCTAGCGTTCTTTAAAGGTATTATAGTAAGCCAAACTATGGATACGCATACGAAGTCGAATGACTGAGCTAATCATCGGTACCAAATTGATTTCGCTACGCGAAATACAGCTTGAAATATCTGCGTTTATTCTTAAATAGGTCGCCCGAGAAAGGAGAGAAGTGTCCTCCCTTGTAGTTATTATATAGTACATGTATGACAGGTAAATTGTAAACAATAATACAAGCCCATGTGTTGTTATCCACGTATTTCTTGCTTGAGCGGTTAAACGTTTGTGACGTATGTCTGAACGTAAGACAAGCCAGCTTTCATACATTCAGCAGCACAGTTTTAACTCTTACTTGATCCCTGTGAAAATCAGATGTTCGAAAGTGGTATTTCTGCAGATTGTGAAAGGTGTACTAAGTTTGACTGCATGGTGTGAACAATCCTCCCAAATCAACTGAACAACTAAATGTGGTAATATTGAGTTGATGTTTTTAACAGTGTTTCGTATATGTTCTGAAATTGTTCATAATAAACTATTTATCCTGGCTAAATACGTTGTTGATCAAACAGTCGTGTGAAGCTTTAATGTCTTTTAATGAAATTGTCCTGTGAACTATATGCATTTAACTATTAGATATGGAACAATTACAAAGATGTTGGGGTGGAGGGTGGGACATGGTACTTGACATTAGTTACCGATCATTTGCTTTAAATTATGTACTAATAAATCATTGCATGCGAAGTAACAAAAGTGAACAAAACTTGAAATTAGAGGATCGTCAATACGCGAGCCTTAGTTCTAAAAGAGAAAACATCATTTTTTGTTGTTTTGTTTGTTTTTTTTTTTGTTTTAGCAAGTTCCAGAACTTTGAGTGGCAAGGGCCTCTGTCTGAAAGTACATAGCAATATAGGAAAAACAAGGATTTTAAGTCCATCGCACGCACACTGTTTGAAATTATTGATTTTCTTTGGTCTAGATGTGAACGTAGGAATCACATTGGGATACTCTTTTCCCGCCACTACCTGCATTTGGAAAGCTGGCTTGTTATAGTACAGTTATAAAACATTGAAACAACTTTATCTACAAAATCGAACAAACCGCTAAATATTTATGGAACAGTTTTGACATAACCATCCCTGTATAAATACATATGTTTTGACAAACAACATTGATGGGCCATCAAATATGGATGAACATATAAAATGTAGAAAAATCATGAAATAATTGTTTTCAGAATGTACACAGCAAACAGAATTTCGAAGCAATTTATACCCAAAAGATCCAAATTTCTGCTCTGTCTGCTCTTGGATTTGACTAATGGAGAGAACCTAGACTAGTGAACTTAGTCAGACCTACTTGGGTTTCTTGTTAGAAATTTAAGCGATGACTTTCTTTATAGAAGCAGTTATGATAATTATATTATCTATGTTGCATTTTCATGTCATTATTTGAAGATTAGTAAAGATATTAATCAAGATCAATCGGTTTGAAATATGCAGATATGATTTTCATGGATATTTAGGCAAATTTCATATTTTTGACTTATTATATATCATGGCAGTCCAAACGTCCACTTTAAAACCAAACGTCGCATAATAAAATAGGAGAAAAGCATTATTATCCAAGGTTTGGTAGTTATTTCGTGAAGATAAATTTGCTTATCAGATGACTCTGCGTTTGTCGTGGATCTTTCGTTGTATGTCCCTTGTATAACATTCACGAAGAAAAAAAAAAAACAGCAGAACAAATCTGTTGCTTGTAAGTTTTGTAACTTTACCATTTGTTATGGAAATCCTAACTTTTTAGTTAATTACTTTTAACCTTTTTTATTAATAACCGTTTTGCATTATATAACCTGCTGACATGATACTTGCTTTTCTAACAAAGACAGTTATCCTTTATCTTCTATTGGATCGTCCATAAACACAGATGAATGGGCTAATACAAAGAAATCACTCACTAGCTGCTGATTTTGCATGATTACTACTCACCGTGAACAATAACTATTCATATACAGAGAGCAAAAAGAAAAAATACACAACAGACGCACAAGCAAATGGCGCTGCATGAGGACAATGAAGCATGCGATGCAGGTCACATTGACATACTATTTAAATGATGTTCTCATAACGGTGTGTAACCCTGTATGTATGACTGCTCGAGAATCTAACATAAAATCGTAGTTCAAATTCCTTGGTCAAAGAAATGAAAGTCATGCTTACTATGTGATGATTTAGTACTGAAAATACAATGGACCCACGCATAAAGCCGCGCAACCACATTCGTCCAAGTATGGCATTATAACCAAAAGTCAAATTCACTAAAGTGTTATATGTTGGTCATCGTGACATATTTCTGGCATCACTATTTAGTTTTAGTTGGATTCACATCTAAACTACTGGATCATGTATGTGAAAAATAAATAGATGCTAAAAATCAGAACTGACATAAAGTATTATATTTTGTTCTTCGTACAGGCTAGTTAAACAAAACGCTTAACATACAGAATTAGCTTGCATAACTTGACATAATAAATACATTTATTCGTGTAAACGGTTTTGTGCGTTTACCATAAAAAATAAAATTATACGCAATGTTGAAAGTTTTAAAAATATATATCTTATTTTATTTCATTCAGATTAAGGTCACTAGGATATCGAAATACAAACGCATACTTGTCACCAATTATCTGGCAGGTCAAAATTGCCATTTTCATTCCAACCTCTCAAATGCCTGGCCGAGTGTATGATGAGTATTCCAAATTCTGAAATCTCCATTCATTCTCCAATGTCTAGTCTGTTCTGTAAGGTTATATATATATATATATATATATATATATATATATATATATATATATATATATATATATATATATATATATATATACTTCCACATAGCTAAGGAATGAGGCTTTGATAGGTGTTTGATTCCCAAGGAGTTTGAACGAAACTAAGATAGAATGCAAACTCACCATCAGCCCAAATAGTATATGGTGCTATAAGGCCACAAAATTTTGAAAACGGCGCGGGGAGAAAAACAAATATTTCCTACTTTTCGGCCTCAAACAAAGTCTTCTTCAGGGGACAAATTAATATATTTACAAAGACGAACATACACAAAAAGTGACATTTTCAAAACAATACGTATTTCGACCCAAGAGAAAAAACATCAGATATAATGAAAAGGTATAAACAGAAGGTGAGGAAATAACTAGAAATAACCATCCGTCTATTAAGCGATCTCTGATCTAAGAAAATTAAACGAAATTTGTTGGAAGATATTAGCTCAATAAATACACCCATACTTTCCTTCACCCTTGTCTGTTATGTCACTATGGTTATAAACTAAGTAACAGCAAAAAGGAAAGCCAACAGGCTCTCCAAAGCTTGAAAAATAATTTTATTATCAAAGCTATAAAATTAAAATTTAAAAGGAACTCACAGTGTTAGGAGTTCAATCTGAAATGGTCCAAAACTGTTCAATACAAGTCCAAAAGAATAAAATATTCCTAAGTAATTTAAGATCCTCGAATGTGTGGACAGCCAACAGTCCTGATCAATCAAATTTGCAAACCTGTACCCATTGCCAGACCTGTAATTATTTCTAGTCAGTTTGATATATTCCTTTAATTAAAACCTTTACATTATGTTGTATAAGTTTTACTTCTCTGTGCCAAAACGTATGTATTGCCGTAAACATCATTTTAGCGTGTGTTTGCCTCTGGGTATGCCTTTCCTTTTCCGCTTGGAAGATCTTGTAGAAGTTTGAAACGTAGGAAATTTATCATTTTTCTCACGCCGTTTTTCTATATTCCGTTTTATTGTCTTACACACACACACACACACACACACACACACACACACACACACACACACACACATCAGCACACACACACACACACACACACATATAGCAGAGTATATATATATATATATATATATAAGAGTATATATATATATATATATATATATATATATATATATATATCATCTTCGAACCTTAACTAAACCTTCTTAAGACCAACTCTCAGCAAATTACTTTGATGTAACTGTTATGCTCAAGCGGTTTCCTGTGTAGGTTTTCTATTTATGTTCTGATTAGTGTTTAAAAAAGATGGACTGATAATATGAAATAAAGATAAAAATGAGATACTTAGAAAAAAATCTGATAGCTGCTCAGAATAGTGTAACAATTCATTAGAAACAATTAAAGAGGACTAATATTGATTTTAGGTTATTTTTTAGTATTCCGAGAGGATGTAATAAATCTAAACGCCCATGTAAAATTTTAATTTGTTCATTGACAGACTCGCTTGACAGTGTTCCAATTACGTGACATATCTGCATATTTGGCCGAATAAAGATCAACAAATTGCACACACATTTCAGCAAAATCTACGTATCTTTTCATTGTTTCTTGGTTTTTTTTAATCATTTGTGTGTTCGAGGTAGAGAGGGGTGTCTACCGATATGCATTTCAAAATCGGTGCATAGTATATATTTTTTATTGCACAATAATGTCGCCTTTTGTACAGTATTCTTTGCAAGACTTCGTTTCTAACCCTGTGTCGTACTAAATTCCTCTTCTAATGTCGTTGATTTTCCTTCAGCTTTTCTTCTTGTTCAAGTTTTCCCGAAGGTTAACTGACGAGATATTCCCTAGATAAAGATTACGGACGAATCGATTATTATTATTATTATTATTATTATTATTATCAAACCTGAGCTGGGTTTTCACTGTTAAGCTTGTTTCTGAAACCCGTATTTGTGTTATGGGTCTGAAATGCCTATCTGTCTTTCAGATGAAGCAAGCAGAGGAGCTATGTATATTGGCTATGTACGCTAATTTTGAGGTCATTTCAAACGAGCATGGGCCAGAACTATTGCCGCAATCAATCTATAGAACAAGTTCCTAGCATCCTCCTTAATCAAATTATATTGTTTCATTTTCGCACTCAAAATATGTTTGAAGACTTACTTAATTTGGCTTGAATCTCTATATTATGATATTCAAAATGCAACATCGTTAACTCCTTTCCTTTAATAATGAATTTGCCCAGGACACAGGAGTACATGTTCCAGTTTTATTAAAAATATCACATCTTCTTCCACTGAAGAATTTAGGTTTGCAACTGGGGAAAAGTTTTGAAGTCTAGGTTTCAGATCGGGAAGTGGAAATTATTGATGTTGCATTAAAGTTCGATGTGCCTACGTGATGCAATAAAGATCTGTTTTAAGTTAAATACTAGATTGTACTCCTACTATCAAATGTTTACAGGAGATTGTGGAGGGGGCATTTTCGTCTGCTTAACATAACCCCAAAACAATGTTCACCCATTACACATGTTGTCATTTTATAATTAATATGAATAATTTATTTAGATTTTGAAAAAAATACAACTTTACTGAACGTTTGCTGAGGCAAAATATGTTTTTGAAAAACAAAACGAGGCCATAGATGTACGTTTTGAAGTGTGTCTGTGTTAATAAGCAATACGCTTTGTAAGTAAATTTTACAATCCCATGACTATATCCTCAATGCAAATTCCTTAGCAGCAAAACGGTTACAAAAATATTGTTAGGTCAAGCTGGTGAGTCATATAATTATATGAAATTATTTGAATTATTGTTCCTTCTTCAATCAACCTAAAAGCATTTACTTTATTTACTATTTCATTTTAAGACCACGGGAAATTTCATTATTGTCCTCCGTGACAGAAGTATCTCCTTAAAATACATTGTATGGATATAGACTATCTAGTTACATGCTACAGGGGGAATTCCGTGTCTAGTATGAATTAGATTACTTATCTATATTTATCTTATTTTTATATTGCTGAGTCGGCTAGTACTGCATCGTAGATACGAGTAACACTCTCCACAGCCATACTTAATTCTCAAAACCAGTGTCAACTAGTATCGTAAATACATACATAGTACATGCGTTTTAAATAATTTGTTGAGGCCAGAAAACAATCCTGTTGCTTGCAGCATGAAAACTAAATCAGCAATAATCACTATCGGCATTGACTACATACCTATGATCAAAATATCCAATAGAACAGTTTATATAAATCAATTGAATTATATTCCCTTGACAAGGTGTCTAACAATTTGATAGATTTATTTCATACATGGTGAGTAAAATGGTTACTTATGCTACGTCTTAATCAAATATGTCATTGCTTGATTAGCTACATGGTCTTACGGGAAGTAATATTTCAGCTTCACAGAAATCACTGTCATCATGTTGATATAATTTGACAAATATACATAACGAGAAATTGTGTAGAATTGGGGGCGGAATGTATCTGCATGCTTAGATTAATACAATTATTTGAAAAGCAAATAACGCAATAAGTAATACTTTTGTTTCCCATATTGCCATCTTGAAGAATCGAAAATAATGGAAACGCCTCCTTTCCTCTTTTGCAATCATGGGCCTCAAACAGTACCAACAACCCTTGCTTTTAAGGGAATATTGAATACCTTAATCATAACCAAAGGCAGAGAGAGGTAAAAAGAAATGTGCTGACACAAAAAGTGCTTATAAATAAAGAAAATATGATTTTCATTGAAGGTAACGTCATAGCTCTAACTGTCTGTGCTTCCTTTGCGCTTTGAATGTAACCCACTCACGCATGTACAATAGTTGATTAAAAATCACAAGTATATTTCGTTGTTATTGTATTAAACGTTCTTACTGATAACGATAATAGTGTAGACTATATCCAGCCAAATATATTACTTTTATGAATGCATGATAAAAGAACTAAAAGAAAACTATTACCATTTTATTCCTCCACTTTCGGGTTATATATGATCTTCTCTTGCCCTAAGATTTTCCAACACTGCTGAAAGAAAATTATAGATGACTATATGATGTAGCTGACACTTTAAAGCTCGCATTATTACTACGACAAAATTATAAAGAATACGATGGTCACTTGCTATCAATTTCAGTTTTAATAAGATGATATAACAATTACCAGTTACGTTAACTACACAGTATTATTATTATTCGTAGTAGTAGTGAAAGTAGCTGTATCCACACATTTGTTAAAGGACATTGGCAACATTGTCATAACCTCTATATATCTGTCTGTCCTTAAACTATTCACCCCCTCAAGAACTGAATAGAAATTCACCAACCAAGGTACATACGTTGCTAGTGTGGTGACTGACAATCTACGATAATTTTATGATTTTAGGACCCCTCCCATGCGCTTCATGTGAGCAGTCAAGCACAATAGGTTTTTAAATATATATATATATATATATAATCCATGACAAATGCTGTGAAACTAAAAAAAATCATTCATCATGACTAGGACTACTAAGTTATGGTATGGTAGGCAGTGTACGCAATAACTTTCAAAAAGCTGTGTGTTGTATTCTACTCTGTCTCACAGGGAAAATCAAAAATTAATTTCCCTAATGGAGTGACGGCCTTCGATGGTCGGTCATAGACTTGGCCATATATATTTCTTTCTTTTTGGAAATATATTTCGTTGTTTTCCAATTATAATCCAGCAGCAACATTTTTTGTTACATTCACTGAAAGCACAGCCTGATGTATGTGCTATTTAGGAGTGAACATGTGCTAAAAGAGAACTTTTTGAGAAAGGTATTCATAACCATATTCAACAAATAGTTACTTGTTATTTTTTAAGCAATAAGGTAAAGGTTGTCTTCTGTCTATGTTAATATGGAAAACATTAACATGACATGTTATCGGAAGTTTCGAATCCTTTTGAATAGTCAGAGTTTTGTTGGGCATGGTAAACACTTGAGTGGTCATAATGTCACAAAGATCAGAGGCAGCCAACTCTTAAAGTTAACCGCTCCTGTGGCCTAGTGGTAGAGCGTCCGCCTCGGATGCGGGAGATCGCCGGATCGAAAACCGGCCGAGTCATACCAAAGACTTTTAAAAATGGTACTAACAGCTCCCTCACTTGGCGCTCAGCATTACGAGGTTAGTGTTAGGACTGGTCGGTCTGGTGTCAGGATAATGTGACTGGGTGGGATATCATGCTACATGTCTGCGGCAAGATGCCCCAGTGTTAAACATCACTATAAACTGTCACACTGCAGACATCGTAGCGATATGACTGAACAATTGTTAAAGCTACGTTAAAAATCTAAATCTCACACACTCTTAAAGTTGGCACATGCTTGCTTCCTAAACATAACAGGTAGATAAGTATGTATTCACATTAAATATATTGTACACACGTATAATAATATTACCTTTGGTACCGTCATGCACCAGTGCTAAAGTAGAAAAGGAAAACAACTGTGGCGTAATCTGAATTAAATTTCGTGTTGATTTTCAAACAATGTCGCTGAAATCTTGTCCGAAAATCCATTTGGAAGCTAATTTTGTTTTAATTAACTTGGCAGCACAGAACATGTTGAGTTTGAATACTTACCTAGATGTTCATGATTCCGCTGTTTACCTGGATCAACAAAATAATAATTGTATTCAGTTTCTTTAAAAAGGAGATTAAGTACAATGATTTTTCTCTTATCAATTAAATAAACTATTAAGACACTAGATCTAGAATCTTTACGCTGTAACCAAATAAAACGAAAAGTAGATCAAAACCGATTTCCCTTTTATATATAAGCGGGTAAAACGCGTTAACACATTCGTAATAGCATTTTATTATTGTGTGCTTCCCCGAAAACATCGAGGCAAATGGCATTCATTTAGAGTCACTGCAATAAGCATATTGTGTTTCAGTCCATCAGTCCGGCTTCTTTAGATTATATTCTTTTTCCATTTCAATATATTCGGTGGTTTCGATGCCTTCAGATGTATGAGCCTTTTGCTAAATTACAATTAAAAAGCACGAATGTTCCCAAACGTTTTCTCTCCGGACATTATAAAAACGGCTGATAATGTGTGGTCCTGTTCGTCTGTACATCCGTCTGTCTTGCCCATATGTCATTAGACTGGAATGTATCCTGCTTCACCGTTAAGGATACATATTTGAAACATGGAAATATAATGGGTAGGGATCTATAAACGAGCTCAATGGTTTTAACATTTGATAGTAAGCCCGGTTGGAAAAGCTTGGGGCGAGATGTGTTGTTTATTTCACATCTCAAACATTTTTTAAATATTTTAGATAACCTTTGAAAGTTGGTATGTATCATCATCGAGGCCAGGGCTTTTGCATTTGTTGCAAGTTTTTTGTATTACGTCCTAGGCTTTTGCCACAAGAAGCAGATGACTGATGATAATTTTAACATTTTCTAATATTGTTCCGTAATTTAGCAACTAAACTGGGGCAATTTAGGAGCAAATCGACGAACTGTCTATACCAATGAAAGGCTAAAAGGACCAAATTACTATAAATGAACTGTGGAACAAGACACTTCTACCAGAAAACTTTTATATTAATATACATAACTGTTCCTAGTAGATTATAAGATTAAGCAATTTTTTGCGTATATAAAGTTGATTTGTAGCAAAGTATATATTAAATATTGTTGCGAGTCTAGACTCTTATAAAAAGTAACAGAAAAGAGTGAAGACAACAAGCTTTGTAAAATTAAACAATTTATTTCCCTAGAATAAAAAGTGAAAACATAAGTTAAAAAACTTACGGTTTTACGAATCAAATCCAAAAAAATAATCCAAGAATTAAAAAATAGACGTCCTAGTAATAAAATGTCCTGAATGAATCTGAGTTCGAGTCCCGATGAAATCTTAGATGGAAGGCGATGACGTCAGTTGTAACCTTCAAAATTTAGAAGTGTCAACAGTTTCTTGTTGACTCACAGAAAATATTATTCCAGTTTTGAATTCCGTATAAATTTCAGTGAATGTCCTTGTCCAAAAATTTTGTAAGAGCACTATATATTTTAAGTGAAAATAATCACTTGAAGAAAATAAAAATTCAACTCAACTGGTCACAACATAACTTGACGTCTCGAGTGTTTTAAGCCCAACTGACTAATCTCTATAAAGACAACAGTTATACACAAATTTAATACTCTAATCAGATTCCCGGATGTGGGTCAACCTTCTAGAAAATTTAGAAGTTTGGAGCAATGGACACATGCTTGATGTCACGTACTCCAGGTATGGCCTTGACTTAATGGTTCTTACTCTGAGAAAGAATTAAAACAAATTTAAAACAAAAAAGGTTGTTTACCAAAACTATCACTGGTTTTGAAGTGATGTGAGCAACTAGATACAATGTTTCAAATACTCAATTCTGGACAAGGTCAAGTCCAGTAAACAAAGTTACCTTACAATAGCATGTAATGGAAAAGAAAATTAAAACTAACAAACAAATAATTAAATTACATACACATAACAATATGTTTAAACCATTGAAACTTCTTTAGAGTGAACATAATGACTTGAAAAATAACCAAAAGATTCTAAAGCATACTGGGAGACGTTCAGAAAGTCAAAATTATATCATATTGAAGTGTGTATTTTATTTCAATTTGTTGCCTTTACTTAATAATTGAATCTTACGTACATCTGTATTTTAAACTTAACCTTGGCAAGAATTAAGTTAATGGTATACCTAACCAGCAACATTTATTTTGTAAACACAATAAATAGCTAAAATTTATCTAAGTGTGTAGATTACACATTCAGATAATTATTAACGTTACATTCTCACTTGAATCTGAGTCTAAAACATGGCGTTTTTCACTTGGAAATGTCTAAACCTATTGACAACTTTGAATGTTTAACAGAAGAGACAGAACTACATCAACGCTCTGTTATTGTGATTTATATTTTCAAATAATGTCGACCACTTGAAAAATTGCTCATTCATGTCTTACAGTCTGAAACAGAATCAGTCTTAATTGAGTTTAGATTAATCAGTCAAATTATTATTCGCTGGAATTGCAACATCCTCAATAATATTCTTCGACCGGAACATGAATTTGGAATTATAGGTAATTCAGACAGGGACATTTTGGATTATATTTTAATCCATTGAAAGACTGTAAGCACATCGCCACACACCAGGTCACTAGCACATTAACACATTTGAGACTATATACATATAAACACATTCAATATCGGAATTTATTTGCAATACCACTGAAATTCAATTTGAATTTCATACGTTTGGACCTATGACAGAAAATTTTGGATTGTTTGGGATTTTATTCCCAATACGGTAAATTCTTTTTATATTTTCACTTTTGTATCATAGGGAAAAAAGAATTATGTTTTGAGGTTTACAATCTTACTGGATGTTACTCTTTTCTGTTATATCTTTTAAGACTATAGAGTCATAACACATACACGAAAACAAACTCTTGTGTGGTAAAGCGCAAAAGTAGCAAACGTTCGTCTTGAAAATCATATGGACCAAAATAACACGCAGATAAACATTCTAACAGAAAATACCATATTTATGATTTAATATGTCAGGCTGATTGTTGACCTTGCAAATATTGATAGTGCTTGGATCAATTAGGCTTAAGAAATGGAGAACGGTCTCCCTGTGATTCCACCTTTCTTGGTATCCTATATTTTGTTTTATGTGTTGTAATAGATTCATACGCTTTAACACAAATTTCGTCACATCCATGTCTCTTAGACAATTTTGAAGTTTTAAAAATCGAAAGAATATACATCATTATTCATGTGGTAAGTAGCTAACAGCTTTGTATACTTTCATACCATTCATGGAAAAAATTACACGTAATGTACTTATAGTAACAAAAGATGCTTTTTTCCCAAACGTTCTGCCAGTAGGAACAGAACAAACTTATCCCCTAAGAAATCCTGACGCATAAATACACACACACACACACACACACACACACACACACACACACACACACACACACACACTCGTATATGTATTGAAGTGAAATGATCTGCCGCTTATCACTTTAATAAACTTCTGTATTACCGGATATAAAACCATTACCTTATAATCAAGTCTAAATGAAAATAAGACTTGAAATAACCTTCCATTCTGTTCATATAAAACTGTGAAGTCGTTGTTGAAACATGCATTTCCAAATTCTTTGTGTTGTTTTGTTTTTTATGTTTCTCAAAACAAAATGAAACGGAACAGGACTTTCATTTAAGGTCTGTGACCGAAACACCCGTGTTCGTTTCCAGTTTCACAGGCCTCTTTCGATTCTTTGTTCATCCGTTGCAACACATTCAACGGTGTTGATGTCTTGATCTGTGTTAATCAATTGCCAACGACAAAACAAAACAATTATTGTTTCCTCCATTTTCCTCCGGACTTTATAAAAAGGCAGAAACTATGCCATCCTACGCGTCCGGGTGTCGCAAATGCGTAATATGTTATACTACACTCTTGTAGATAAATATTCGAAACTTTGAAATATCGCCGGAGGATGTCCATAAATGTACAGCAAATGTTTTAATGTTTATACGTTTCAATTTTATATTTCTCATAATATATTACCAAAATGCATACATAGCCTAGATGCGGCTTTTAAAGGTTGCTGTTATCATTGCCAGGACTATAGTTTGTGTGACGGTTTTTTTACGACTTGGAAGATAATAAAAAGATTCTAATAAATACTGGGAGAGACTTCCCAAGAGACAATAATTACAGCATATGTATACAATCAACATCGTGTGAAGAATAAAGCAAATAAAGAACTATTCCGCTTGATGGACATACAAAGCCATCTGAAGTAATATCTCCTCATACGTTTAACTGTAATTGGCTTATATATATATATATATATATATATATATATATATATATAT
>JAECUM010058316.1:0-32583 GCA_016617855.1 Megalonaias nervosa | reverse complement strand
GAAAAAGAAAAGGACAGTCTCGTCATCCAAAAAAATACTTTGTGAAACATCGACGTCACCCCCAGAAAAGACACACTCGTTGAAAGAAAAGAAGAAGTCACCAAAGAGGAGGATGGTTGCCTAGCCTTTTATTACCACACATGATCAAAACCCTTAAATCTGTTTAAATATATGACCACTAGCCAAAATAAGATAAAAAGACGCATGTGAAGCCATGGACTTTAGTGTATGTTGTGCAACAAAATATCTCTCCTCACTGTCGTGCTCCTGTCCAGAAAGGAAAAAGAAAAACACAGTTTCGTCATCCGAAAAAACGCTTAGTCAAACATAGACGTCACACACACAAAATACACATTCGTCCAAAGAAAAAGAGGAGCCACCAAAGAGGAGGATTCTTTGGTGATTTTGGAAAACACATCGTCACGTTTATAACGAAGCGATAGTCCCCCCCAAAAAGGATAAAAGACCGTGTGACAAATCATCGACGTTAGTGTATTTTTCCTGTGTGCCATGGAACCAACGAACCAACCGAGAAAGATGTCACCCCAAAAAAGACATTCCTCTTCTGCCCCCAAAGGAAAGAAAAGGAAAGGACTGCCACCTCGTTTAGCCAAACATTGGGATATGTTGTCCGTCCTGTCCAAAGCTCCTCCACCCATGCGAAAAAAACTCATTCAAACTGCTTCTAAAGACGTCATAGATACCGTGTGCGAATGTTGTCTGAATGTCTTGAAAGGCACAATACCTTTGTTTAAACTCCAGAAATAATGCTTGGCCAAACATCGACACGTTCTTCGCCAAATGGTCCAAAAGAGAATAACCATTGGTCAAAAGAAAAAGATGTTGGTGCAACGCGGAGTAATTTTGCCCTTTTTGCCCATGTTGCTGAAAGGAGCAATGGGAAGAATAGGAGGACCCTTGCTCAAAGGACTATTGGGAACGATGGAAAACATCCTGGGAGGATGAAGATAAAAAGGTCCAAGAAGATAAAAGGGACCTTTGGAGTCAAAAGATCTCAGATGCGATCCATGAAATCCGATGGAAGGACGAAAACTGGCTTTAGTGCCTTACATACGATGGATGGAATACCATCGTTGGCAAGAACAACCAGCCACGCATTTACCTCCCAATCCTCATTTGACCGAGATGTCCCAGTTACAACACGAATTGCAATCATTGATGGTTCGCAGCGATTTGTCAGAAACGGAAAAATCTCAATGGTACTGTCAATTGTTGCAACGACTGCAACTTTTTCATCAGAAAGCTTTAGACGAAATAGCTCTACCCACTCTGAAAGATTTTAAGGCCTTGATGAAAAGTTCACCAACACCACTACCACCTCCAGTGGTCAAGACAGATGCAGCCCCACGGTTGCCTGAGGAAGAAGAGGCAAGAGAAGTCTTTCAAACACCGTCAGCAGCTCCCATCCCTAGTAAGATTGCAGCGTCCTTGTTGACCCCTTCCCCTACACCGCAACGAGAAGAACTTAAAGCTTGGGTTAAAAAGATGATGTCCACTCTTCCTTCGACAGAAGTGAAAAAGAAAGAAGGGAAACCAGAAGTGAAAAAAGAAAAGAAGACCAAAGCCATCCCATTACCACTACCACCACCACCACCACTACTTTCAACGTCTACACCCGTAGGACATCGGACACGTAAAGCCGTTTCTAATCCACTTCAGAGTACCATCAGCAAAGAGTGGATCACTTATTTAAAAAAATGGAGAAGGTGTTAGCCAGTATTTATTTCGATCCATCCCATCATGCAGGTTACGGAGGAGTTCAGAAATTGTATCGTGCTGCCAAAACTCGACTGAAAAGCGTTCGTTTACCTCAAGTGCAACGCTGGTCACAAGAACAAGCCACGTACACCTTACACAAACCCATTTGACGAAAATGTTTAAGAAGTCTCACCCGAGTGGAGGGAATCGACATCAATGGCAAACCGATTTACCTGGTGTCTCTCATTTGGCCACCTATAGTCGTGGTTACAAATATTTGTTTTGTGTCATCGACGTCTTTTCCAAATTTGCTTGGGTCGTGCCACTGACTTCCAAATCGAGCAGTGAGTTAGTACGAGCCTTCAAACTGGTGTTGAAACAAAGCGGATGTCACCCTCTTCGATGGCAAACTTACAAAGACACCGAATTTCTGAACGAACCTTTCCAAAAAGAATTGAAGAAACGTGACATTCATTAATTTTTCACCACCGAGAATCCCGATACCAAAGCCAGCATCATGGAACGTTTTCAACGCACCTTGAAAGAACGCATGTGGAAATATTTTACACATCAACACACTCTCAAGTACAGCGATGTCTTGCCACATCTCGTCCAATCGTACATCCAATCGTACCATCAGAGCATGGACGTGCCCCCAAAAAGTGACTCCCGACAACGAAGTGACCGTCTTCGAGCCCCTGTTTGGTACGTCCCCAACAGTAACTGTCCCCAAGAAAGGTGGACTGCTGGCATCAGGAGATTTGGTGCGCATTGGCAAAAGCAAACGCACTTTCGACAAAGGTTACTTACCCAACTGGACCACCGAATTGTTTCGTGTCACCGAACCTGTGCGTGACCGTCATCCTCCCGTCTATAAATTGGAAGACATGAACGGGGAAGTGTTAAAAGGAACGTTTTCCTTGCCCGAATTACAACGTGTGACCAAAAAAAAGACTACGTGTACGAGATCGAAAGCATTCTCGATCAGTGGGAAAACGACGTGTCAAAGAAGTCAAAGTACGTTGGAAAGGATGCCCTCCCAGTTTTGACTCTGGGATCGACGCTTCGCAACTCATCGACTATAAAAAAGAAGTGACCATCATGCCCTTCAACACAGCCACAGCTACTGCAGTAATCACTCCGTCGCCCAGTTCTTCTCTGCAAGATCTACAAAAGCAACCCTTGTGGTTGTGGTGTGGAGAACGTGTGCCTAAAATGCAAATCGTCTTTTTCTGCCAAATCTTTGTGGTGTATTGTGTCAGCGGTGCTGCCATTGCCAATTTGAGTTTGCAATAAGGAGACAAACAATTGTGGACCATTTTACTTAGCAGTTGCATTGGTTACCTTCTTCCCAATCCGTCTCTGAAATATTCATCCAACGGAAACAACAACGGGAGTCTTGTGTCCAACGCTAGTCCCCCTTCCAACAGTCACCCTAACCATCCTCTTTTATACACTACTCTGACTTCCAGTGCCTCCTCGGACACTAGAACTCTGGAATTATGAACAACCAATTTTACTTAACGTTACCCAGTGACAGTTCAATGGAGGTGTTCCCAATAACACCTTATGCTGTTACACGGCCAAATTACCTCAGGCCATCCAGCTGGATCACGAAGCTTATTGGGAAGTGGCTTTAGTGGAAATGATTCACCCTACACAAATAAAAAACATCGTCGAAAATCAAAACACTCTTACGGTAGAAGTTTATGCGAACAAGTGCAACAACACTTGGATGAACGTAGCAGTGGAGCTGACTCTATGAAATCACAAGACCCCAAAACTAAACGATTCACCTATCTGTTGACCATTCCTGCAGGTTATTATTTTAGTGGTCAACTTTCGGTGAACACGATTTCTACCAAATTCAATGCCGTGTTTGCCAAAGCCTTGGAGAGAACCAGAAAAAGTATCACCCTCGAGTACCACAAAATAGCTAGTCGTCTAATGATGAAATTTTCAGAGGACAAAGTATTGGCCATTACATTTAGTCCTGAATTGTATGATATTTTAGGTGGAGACACCAAGTTGATCAAGATGAAAAACGAAATACCAGCCATTACTGGCAACATGGATTTTGTGAAGTATTTTAGATTCTTGTAGAAATGAACCAAGGACTGAATTTGATTTTTGTGTACACCGATGTGGCAGAGCACAACCTGGTGGGACACACCTCCGTACCGTTGCTGCGTGTCATTCCTTTCAAAGTGGATTCTGCCACGAACGCTGACGAGGAAGGTGGAAACACCTATCACGTTCACTGCGAATTTGTACATCCTCACTATTTGCCCGTCAGTAAGTCTTATTTCGACACTGTCAACATTACTATAAAAGGAGATCTGGGACAAACGTTTTCATCCACCAAAGGGAAAGTCATAGTGAAACTCTATTTTCGAAAACGATTACTCTAACTTTTTGTCAGTCATGTATCCTGTGTACCAAGGAGTCGCTCGACAGCGAAGACATGGTTTAGGTGATATGCTCAAATCGGCCTTTCGTACAGTGGTTCCAGTTTTGAAACCGATGGTGAGCCGGGGATTGAACGCCTTGAAAGACGCCGCGCTGACGCAAGGTAAAGAATTTCTCCAAAATGTCATCATTGACAAACAAAATCCAAAAGAAGCTTTCTTGAGAGCAGGCAAAAATGTCTTGCTTCAAACGGGTAAAGACATTTTGGGTCGGCGAGAAACTCCTATAAATGCCCTGGGCGATGCCGAGTCAGGCATTTCTCCTTCCCTGCAAGGACAAGGCAGAAAAAGACAACGAAAACACCCCTTCAGAGGACTTCACACCCATAGAGCTAGAAAGACTAAGAAAAGAAAAACTGTCCGAGAGTTAGACGTTTTTGATTATTAAATCAGAAAAAATGATGCACAGAGTCTTGCGCTTGTTCCAAGTCGGAACTGGATCTGTTTGCCATGCCACCCACCATGATGACAATGCAAGAATCCCAATGGGTCGAATTTCATCCCATCTCCTCTTTGACGGAATCAGCTCCCATCGAGTTTGAAAGCAATGGACAACCCGAAGATTACATCGGTCTGAATAGCAGTTACTTGTATCTGAAACTCAAAGTGATCAAAACGGACAACACCAATCCGGGAGACGATGCTAAAGTAGCTCCCGTCAACAATTTCGTGCATTCCTTGTTCAACGAAGTGGATTTGTACTTGAATAACAATTTGGTCAGCAGTAGAATGGATACTAACCCTTACCGAGTGTACCTGGAAAATCTCTTGACGTATGGAAAAGACGCCAAGAACACTCATCTGGATGCTTGCATAGTTTGGAAACCTGATACCGCAGGTGAGAACAAGTTTAACGACACAGCCCTGGCAGCCGATGACGATCCTCACAATGTGGGTTTAACGACCGTCCAAAGAAAATCCTGCAAGGTCGTAATTTAGAACTGATGGATCGTTTGCATTTGGACATGTGGTTGCAAGACAAGTATTTCCTGAACGGAGTGGATCATCCAAGAAGCCAGACTTTACGTGCGCCGCGTAGAAGTGTTACCTAAAGCGGGAAACGACATCAGTCACACATTGAGCAGATCGACTGCCAAGTATCCGATACGACGCGTAGAAGTGAAAACGTTCACCATTGCTGCTGGCCTCCGATCCAAGATCGAAGATCATCTGTTCCAAGGACAGTTACCCAAACGTTTAATCGTTGGTATCGTCAGCAACGCAGCCCTCAGTGGAGCCCACGATCAAAATCCTTTCCAGTTTAAGCACTACAAAGTGTCCAAGATCTAAGTCAGTCGCGATGGCAAGACCTTGTGTACCAGACCCTTCGAACCTAACTTTTCCCAGAAAAATTACTTGAGATCGTACTTTTCCCTGTACAAAGCTACGGGGCAACTAGGAACCAACACCAGTCACGGTATTTCGTACGAAGATTATGTAGGAGATTGTACTTTGTGGGCCTTTGCTTTCACTCCAGACCAAGGCAGCGATGAGGGACATTTCCACCCTAAAACATCCGGTCAGCTGCGTGTGGAACTTCAGTTTGCAGAAGCTCTCACTGAGACGGTCAACGTCATCTTGTATGCCGAATTCGATAATACCATAGAAATCAACAGTTGGGAGAAGTCATTCTAGACTATTTGAAACAATAGAAGACACTTATCCCTCATTGAACGGTAGAAAATCTTTGGAAATGGAATCGGAGGATAGCGTGAAAACATAACCCTAAGACCAAGACGAGGTAGTGGTCAAGTCCAGAAAGCCAGAACAAGAACAATATTTAGTGTCGTGTTTTGCTAAACACCTGTCGAATAAAATTACGGAATTGAGTAAGAAAGATTGTTATGGATGTCAAAACGATCATTCCAGTCAAATTCAACACGATAAATGTATGATGATGAGTCAAGAAGAAAAACTAGACGAGTATCTGGACGAAGCTTGGAGTCTCATCTCGGAAGAAGAAGTGTTGCATGAGTGGTATAAAGGCTTGAGTGATCATTCCTGCCTACCATTGACTACTCTAGAGATCTATCGCATCAAATCTCTCTTAGTCCAGAGTGCGGAGACGGAGCGAAAAACGATTACTTGACAGAGCGTTTCAAACAAAAAGTCAGAATTGAATTGATGACTTATCATTACCTGTGAAAAAAACAAAAACAACACAACAGAAAATGGATACCTGGGAACTTTATTACCTTTTGAACAATAGTTCGTATACTGCTTTTTGGAATCCTGTCGTGTGCGCTAAAGATGAACTACCTCATCGCAAACCTCAAGACCATCAAGCTTATGTCATCAACACGGACGAAAGTCATCTCCCAGGAACTCACTGGGTTGCCGTCTACTTCCCTCAAGAGGATTGCGTGGAATATTTTGATTCGTATGGATTACCCCTTTGGAAGACGATATCATTGACTTTATGAGAAGAAATGCACAGACGACACGATTCAATAATGTGAAATTACAAGGCACAGATTCCATAGTGTGTGTGGACAATATTGTGTGTATTTTCTTCATCAACGCAGTCTTGGATATCCTTTAGACCATTTAGTGACTTATTTTGATCGTCACTCTTCTAGAAATGATGAGAAAGTAGATCGATGGTTTTGTGACCATTATGGTTATCTTTTGTCTTTTGCTAGGAAACGTAGTGTACATCAATGGCCTCATGACTTTCATCAATGGAAATCTCACATGATTTCACAACGTTGTCAAGCTTGTATAAAATAATTTGTTTGATGTTATTGCTAATTGTTAATTGTTAGTGGTTGATTGTTTGTTTGAATAAAAAATGTTGTGTTTGGAAAAAAAAAATGTGTGTGTCGTTTGTTTTCAATAAACACTGTGAATATATGCTCTTTGACTTTCTCTCTATCCCTCACCATGACATTCGCTACCATAACGTTCCAACTCAACAAAAACCAAGTAAGGATGTTTTCTATCGCGTCCGCATTTAAACCATATAAAGCGGGCTGGTTTCCAGTCTGGTCATCCACTGTTGACTCGTCAACCTATGAAGATGCCTTCCAGACTAGCCAAGCTGAACGAAGCTTACGTCAATTTACAACTTGTCAGGCTAAACCTGATACCGAAGCCGGAAGAGATAGAGATTGTCAGGCTGTTATCCATAGCCCAAGGCCTGATAGAAAAGGTCTTCAGAGAGGAAATCAAGAAAGAACAAGAAAAGTGGACAGAGAAGTACAGACTTCAGAAGCAGGGAAAACAGCAAAAAACAACAGCAGCACCAACAGCAGCAGCAGCAGGAACCAGACAGAGGTTTTGTCGACTGCCGTGTGGACACTAAAGAGTTCTCCTTCCCTTTCCGCAGAAGCAGGCCGTATCGTATAGGAAAACCTGCTGCCAAACGGGGACGCAATCCCAGACAGTAAAAAAAGATTGCCATCACTCCCCATCAAAAAAACCCAGCCCTTTTCAGGGCTAACCCAATACTCTACAAAAGAAATACTAATTCAATTGCCAAAACAAATTTGTGTGTTTGTGTCTTTAAAAAAAATAGAAGTGTGTCTATAAGCACTTCGTTTCTCTGTTTTGTCGGATTGTGTGTGTCTGTGCTTCTAAGTAAAAAGTCAATTTGAGTGTCTCTTTTAGGTCCGCGCGTTTGATGTGATGGTAAGTTTTGGTGCCTGGGGGTGTTTTCCTTCACGACCGTGCTTCAAGTATATAAAGCGACGCGATTGTCAGTCTGGCTACCCATCGTTGATGTATCAACTTAAAAGAAGATGAACAGACTACAAAAACTGTTGGAACTCCAGATGCACCTGGAGCATGCCAGGCGCCTACTAGATGAGTTGGCTATGGAGGCGGTACAGGAGGAAGCCAGGTCAAAAGAAGAGGAGGAAAAAAAGAAGAAGGAAGAAGAAGAAGAAAAGAAGAGAGGGATCCTGCCTCACCTCATGATAAGACTTGAATGTGAGGTCAAACCTGAAGTGAATACGCCTACACAACCACTACCAACACCGCAGCCACTACCAGTACCACAACGACCGAGAGCCGCTGTCCAACAAATTGAAAATTGGGAGGTGGAGGCTTTGGAGGAATTAGAGCGACAGCGGCAAGAATGGGAGCCGCAGCAGCATCATCCCCGGCTACAAAACAGAAGAAGACAGAGGGCAGTCTTCAGAATCCCAGAAACTGAAGATTGGAGATCTGAAGCCAGTCATCTTCCCTCTGCGTTCCCAAGAAGAAACATCAATTGGGAGCAGGACTGGAGCCGGCGATGCTTGTGTGGTGCCCGCCCTGAGAGATGTCATCATTAACCAGGTGCATTTGGAGTTCTAAACAAAAACAGTCGTTCTCAGGGCTAACCAGATCTCTAGAAAAGAGAGACTATTCAATTTGCCAATTTGTGTGAATGTGAAGTAGTGTGACTATAAACACTCACTTTTTTACTGATGTGTGTGTGTGTGTGTCTGTATGTGTGTGTGTGTGTGTGTGTGTGTGTGTGTGTGTGTGTGTGTGTGTGTGTGTGTGTTTGCGTTCGCACTCGTTTGTGAGGATAATATAGTGTGTATGTTTTATGCATTCTCATTCGTTTGTGAGGATAGTAAATATGGTATGTTTTATGCATTCGCGTACGTTGGTGTGGATAGTAAATAGGTGTGTTTTATGCATTCGCGTCCGTTTGTGTGGATAGTATATATATATGTGTGTGTATGTGTGTGTGTGTCTGTGTGTCTGTCTGTGTGTGTGTGTGTGTGTGTGTGTGTGTGTGTGTGTGTGTGTGTGTGTGTGTGTGTGTGTGTGTGTGTGTGTGTGTGTGTGTGTGAGTGTGTGTGTTTATGCTTTCGCGTCCGTTGGTGTGGATAGTAAATAGGTGTGTGTTTTATGCTTTCTCATTCATTGGTGTGGATAGTAAATAGATGTGTGTTTTATGCTTTCTCATTCGTTGGTGTGGATAGTAAATAATATGTGAAGTGAGTGTAAGGGATGTTTTCGTTTACGTCCGTGCTTGACGTATATAACGCGGAACGCTCGTCAGTCTGGCTACCCACGTTGACTAGTCAACAAGATGGAATTGTTTAGCGAGTTAAGAGACAGTTATTTTTGGATGATGGATGCAGCCTACGTAGTGAAAAGGCTAGAACAGGAATGGAACTATCCAGACAGCCAAGACTTTGTGACCAGTCAAGTCACTAGCCTGAAAGTAACCAGGGATCAGGTGGCAGGAATGATAGAAGAGGAGGTGAAAAAAATAAGAGGCTTCGTCAATCGTAAATATGTGAGAGTGGTGACATTGAAGGACGCACTTGATAATGTCGTCCAAGTGAGGTGCTTTTTAGAGCAAGCAAATTTTACGGAGTGGTCTTTTGTCCTGTGGGGATTAGAGAAATTAAGGAAATCTTAAGACCTAATGAGAAAAGTGATGAAAGAAGAGGTAACGAAAATCAAAGACACATGGGCAAAAGAGAGAAAGGAGAAGGAGAACAGAAAGAGAAAAGAGGAGTTTGAAAGACTAAGTCAAAACTGGATGAAGGTACAGGAAAAGTTTAGAGAGATGGGACATCCTGACTGGATTCCAGATGAAGGCAAGAAAAAGAAGAAGAAGGGAATTATTGGAAAAGTGAAGAGCTGGAGGAGAAATGGAAACAATAGAAGAAAAACGCAAAGGCCTTTTTCAGGGCCACTCCAATGCCTCGAAAAGATTTATTCTTTCTTGCCTAAAGAAATTTATTTGATTGTATCATTTATCTTTAAACTCTCAAAAACATTATTCTCTTATCTAAATTTTTTTTTAGTCAGTTGTATAATTTGGGTATAATATTATAATATCCACAAACACGGACGCGAATGATTCAAACTTTATATAGAAATGACACAGGTGGCATGACGTCACGGTACTTGCTATACACTATTCACAAAGACGGACGCGAATGATTCAAACTTTATATAGAAACGACACAGGTAGCATGACGTCACGGTACTTGCTACATTGTTGCAAGTGTCCAGTACCGTGACGTCACCCTACCTGTGCCATTCCTCTTGTCGCTATACAAAATTCCCATTGTCCCTATACAGTTCCAGGGTGTGCTAGTCGCTGTACAAAATTCCCATTGTCCGTAGACAGTCCCAGGGTGATATTTTGTCCGTATAAATCTTGTCCGTATACAGTCCCGAGGAGGGGGGTCAGTAATGCTAATTCCCATTGTCCGTATACTATCCCACTACACTACTATTGTGTGATATATTGTCCGTGGCATTGGTTGCTGTTAGTGTTTGGTATATTGTCAATGTCATATGCTGATTGTCCTGTGTGGTATATTGTCAGTGCCATACGCTGCTTTTAATGTGTGGTATATTTTCAATGTCATACACTTCTTATTGCATGTGGCATATTATCATTGCTATACACTGCTTGTAGTGTGTGGTATTTTGTCAATGCCATACACTGCTTGTTACAGGTGGTATATTGACGGTGCTATACACTGACTACAGTGTATAGTATATTGTCAGTGTCCAATAAAGTTGATTTATGTATCCAGGTCTTGTAAAGTATTGTTAGACTTCCATGCCAGGAATAAAAAAAGGCTTATGTACAAACTTAATAAAATATCACGCACCTTACGCATTTTGTCTAATCGACATCTTTTTAAAATAATGCAAATATTGTTCATCGTGTTCATTAAACAAGTTGCATAATGTATTTGCAAACCTTTATTCTATAATTGGCATGTTTCTAATAAACAGCACGCAACGTCTTGCACAAATCAAGCATTCTTTTAATACGGAATGATCTAAAACTAGTAAATTGTAAACAAAATGTTTTGTTGCCCTGTTGTGTGTACGACTTCTACCTAAATCAAACTGGGTCAGCTGCTGTGATAATATGTTCATAAATTGACATTCTTAATATAATGGAAGCTCTTCAACAATATATCATTTTAAAGATGAATTGTTCTATTTGTATTACTGCACAAGGTCGAATTGATTGGTTTGGTTTGGATTGGCTTGGTTTTGTGGTTTACAACACGCAACAAAAGGTCATTAGTGCACAAGCAATTAGAGTAAAATACCCAGCCTTAGCCGATACTAGGCTTCAGAACCCATCACCTTCGGTCATGAGTTTGACATCTTAATTAATGCGCTACTGCAGCTCCTCTGCAAGGTCGCAAGGGTTAATTGCATTCCATAAGTGACATTTTATATCAGTAATCTCTGAGATCCACAAAAAAAAAAACTTTTATCAAAGCAATTTAAGTTTCCTTCGCATAATAGTTTATAAGTTTTGATATGTCATCGTATTAGAATATCACTTTTTGCGCAGTATTCATTATTCTATTTACTACTTGGCAACGACCGTTGGAACTTTTCTTATCTTATCTCCTGGAATTTGTGTGTATTATCATCAGATTGGAGGACATTTTTCAAACTGATTGCCCAAGTGACATTGGTAAAAAGTTATGTTTGTCGAAATATAATAAACTTACCCCACTGTGGCTCGTTACAAATAAAACACCCCTTATTAATACATGGATAGAGGGGTCGGAGGGAAGGGACCAGTAACATAGATCCCAGCCTATAAAAATGACAATCATGGTTCATAGTGTAACTTATATGACAACGGTATCAATATTTTCCGGCCCATTTCTCCAATCGATTTGCGCAAGTGGCTTTGGGAAAAAGACCACTTTTGTGCTAGTATGGCCAATTTAGCACGCAAGGACTAGTTACAAACACAATTAAGGGTAACAGTAAATAGACCGTGGGCGGAATGAAGTCGAGTAACATAGCTGATTTCTATATTAACTTCTTGGAGTAAATAAACTCCCCTCAATTTAGAGCAAAATGTGCACATTTTACCAGTCTCGCAACTGATGAACAGAGGTTTGTGTTATGTATATCTATGTATACGGTAACGCCTGTTACATACATGCAATTAATTTTTGTAATTTGTATTCATGGCTGTAAATTGTAATGATTATGGCAGCAGGTAGTATGAATCAGACAACTTTTAGGGAAGTCCATTCGCGAAAATAAAGCTGCCTACGAAAAATGAAAATACAAGATCAATAACGCTAAACCACGACCTCTACCCGACCGAGGCCTCTCTAACCGGGTTAGCTCATTTTTGTGTTTGTGTTCTCGTTTACCTAACCGGGACACTCACTGTTGTCGTCACTCTCCCTGCTGCTACGTGAAACCAAACTGTACGTGAAATCCAACCACGAGTGGTCCCTTACAAGTATACATAATAGATATTTTCCTACGCTAAGTGCATCTATTGGCTGGCACCGTGTGAATCAGGCCAAGTGCGGTCGCGTGCTTTTGTAATGTGTGTCAACAGCGGCGACAACTCCTGCGGCCATAACTAGTATGTGTGTTGTTGTGTTGAGCGGAAAGGGATAACAAAAGGTGACAGAGAGTATGGTGTCTAAACCAAACATTTTATCGAGACCAATGCGATATCGCGACCGAGGAATCGCTTGAGCGTGCGAGAAAAACTTTTTAAACTTAATCATATCCATGTCCGATGAAAAACCAAGTCTGACAGATGTTTCTTAGTGTGTGGATATCGACTTCGCTAAATACAACCAGCAGTTTGCAGTTATCTCTGATCACCCTAGGTACTTGCGTATATCGCTGATAACATATATAACATCGTTGTTATAGTGTCTGCCTCGTGAAAATATCCGAGCTGGATTTGATTGTTTGTCTAGCATTACATCATCGTAAACTACGAGATTATTAATACATCCATCAAGTTCATCCACAGATGGATCATCATCAATATCGGTAATAAAATCAATAATATCGTTGCCGTCCTCGTCCAACAATTTGCATTTTCATTAAAATCTTTAAGCACGTTGTAGCATCTTGATCATTTACAGATGGTGCCACTAAATATAATTTATCCACTTGAGCCATCTCATTATCAGGTTAAGCAACATTGCGTCTTACTAAACCCAGATGGACCTATGATAATTGCTCTGATAGAATTTGGTAGCCCTGCTTGATGGTTGATTGGCTCTTGCTTTCGTGTTGATGAAAAATCAATGATATCCATGTTTTAGAAGTATAATAATTTTATGAATTTATATTGTGTTCGACGCAGAGCGCCCACCCCCACCAGTGGATTAACAACAATAACGACGAGGAATAAAAACAGTGCACTTACAGGCAAGTGTGTAAAATGTGGTACAAGCAAGTAAATGTTTATCTCTCACTTGACAAATATCAATGGTGGTGATATCGCTACTTCACTGGGGAAATTATCATGAGCTAAGTATCCTGGCGAAAAGCATCTTCTTGGATATAATTATTGTGGTCCTGGAACCCGACTTGATATCCATCTTGACGAACAAGACCAACCAAGACCTGGATAGTATCCAATAAATGCGATTGATCAAGCATGCAACGTTCATGATGTCGCGCACAAAAATCCAGATTTACAACAACGACATATTGCAGACATGAAGTTGATCCATATGTTAAAGTCTAATAAAAATAAATCTCTCAGAGAATCACTAGCTAATTGGCTGGTATGATCTGCGATGAAAGGTAAACTAGTGTTTGGGGCCGTTAATTAATCATAGATAACTATTATAATGGAATCGATTTGTTATAGCCCAAGATGATATTGGAGGGGTAGAGCAGTGATTAGTACACTTGCTAATGCCACAGGTGTCGCACGTTCTGTTCCTGAAAATTGGTTAGCACGACAGGCGATATGGCAAATTTATCTACCACCACCTAAAAAAAAAATTCAGTACGCACATTTTGATGTCAGCGCTCCCGATGAAGTTCATCAAACAGATATTTTATCTTTTACCGCATGATACTATTAAAACTGGTAGACGTCAATTACGCAAATACAAATACCCTCTAACTGTCGTTGAAGTTTCAAGTAGATATAAAGAAGCTGAACCACTATCAACAAAGACAGCAATTGAAGTTGCATCTCTTTTTGAACGACTTTATCAACGTGGCGGTCTGCGAAGGCCACAGCTGCTACAGGCTGATCCTGGCAATGAATTTCTTGGTGCAGTAACATCTATGATGAAACAACATAACGTCAAAATCAGACGAGGGCACACCGCAATTCATCGTGATCAGGCAATCGTTGAGTGATTTAATCGAACACTTGCTGAGCGATTGCTTGGATATCAATATGTGCAGGAAATATCCCTTAACAAAGTTCAGGGGGATAAGAGATCTCGTGAATGGGTTGCAAGATTACCAAGTGTGATAGCTGCGTTAAATAATGAAAATACTCGTGGAACTTATATGAAACCCTTCAGTGCGATCAGAAAACAAACAAACCAAAAAAAAAAAAATAATATTAAAAAAAAAAAAAATCATAAACCAATGCAACGACGTGACTCTTTGTCAAAACAACCAGTACTAGGTAATGTGACTGTCAGATATTTATATGAGCCTGGGTTAAAAAGAGCAACTGACCCAGTCTGGAGTGTAACCACACATAAAATTTTCAGCGTTGTAATATCCACGGGTAGACCTGCAATCTACAGACTAGATTCAACTGCTCCTCAACGTGGATTTGTAGGCGAACAGTTACAAGTAATTCCTGAATATACACAGTTACCACCGCCTTCACTTTTGTAAAAGCAGGACACCAGCGCCCCCACGTCGATTGCACTCAAGACAGGTCAACATCACATTTTCGCGTGTATGACCGAGACTACTATTAGTTCTATCCAGGGTAAATTGTCATGGTTCATTAGAACAATACTGCCACAACATTACTTTGTTGCAGCAAGAGCAGTGATTATTTTGTTGTTGTTTCCGCGTCATGATAAACTTAGCTGAGGCATTCTTCTGGCTCTCGACACTGCTAGCTAAACTAAATTTTACCATTCGATCCCATCATCCACAATCCAGGTATTTGTATCGGAAATAGTTAATCCTTGTGCGAATGAATGGTTATAGCACATCCTAGAGTCCATGGAAATTTATCCACCGTTAACGCGCTCTTAACAGCACTCATAGGAACCAAAACAATATCATTAAGAACGAGTTTTTGTTTTTCATTAATTCCAGGAATCTCAACTTCAGTATTGTGTTTGCGTGTATCTGCTGGTCGATAACACAACGGCACAGGTAAATCTGAAATTTTTTCTTTATGTAACAGAAATAATTGCTGTTGAAATGTGTCAAGAATTATTTATCTACTTGCAACCATAAAGTCATTTAGTCTCCACAAATTCCAAAAATCACTCATCACAGTCTCTGGAATTACGCATTATCTCAAATTGAATCTTATCTGGATGCAGTCTGATTAACTTTTTAAACTCCTTCAACGTTGAATCAAGCGCCTGGTGATCATCAGTTATTTCCTCATAATAATCATCGAACTTTTTCAGCGATTCATGCGGAGATGATCCAACAAAAGGTGGTCGTTGACCATGATCACCACACATGATAACAGTACCATTCCGAGTCAATAACCAATCAAGAAACATTTTTAAGACCTCCACTGATGCCGTGCATATCTCATCCCAGATAATGGTCTTAGGAATATATTTCTCTCCCATTCTCTCAGGAGTCCATGCATTTCCTTTCCCTCTAAAGAAGCTGTGATAATTATGAGATTTAACTCTACGTTCGCTCATTTCTCTGGCGAATCGGTGAGTCGGAGTTAGTACAATCATGTCAAGATTTCGAAATAATTCAATCGCTGTGTTCTTTTACCAGAACCTCCATATCCATTGAGATAAACTGTTTTATGTCTGGCGACAGAATCATATACCGATGGTGCTGATGAAAGTTTGACATCTCTTTATTTTTGTAATATGTTTCCTTAGATTCAACGTCGGCAGATTAAGAATAACTAATAATTTTTTTTTCTCGCTTTATTCTCCATTCGCCCCATGATGCATCAGGGCCGATATGTAATTGTTTTTGCGATTTTGCGTATTTTTTCTTGATATAAAATGAATCTGTGGGAAGTCTGACTGCGTTATCAGGAAATCTATTTATCATCGATAATATGTTTATCGAAACGTACGCAAGCATCGCAGATCTTAAATGAGTAAACTGTGGTGAGTCACCGTGAGTGTAGCTCACAATTGTACCTAATTTAGTTCCGTAGGATAAGTAAAGCACTATTCCGACTTCTAAATGTGCCTCCCTCTGTTGTATCAGCAATTATGAAATCAAGTTCAGCAACGTCGATGATTAATCTTGTACAATGTCGTTTATGATCATATGATCCTCCTTGTGTAAATTTACCAATTATTTTTCTGCCAAGATTTTTTGTAAGTTTATTTTCGAGATTGGTATCGTCCGAATTTTCATCAGGGTAATATTTCTTCTGTTGTGGTAACCAAACTTGTTTCTGCGGAAGATATGATATAACTGCGTCACTTACAACCAACGATATCGATATTTTTACATCAAACATATATCGTGATAAAAACTTTTGGAGCCCAAATGTTGTCCAAACCAAACAGCGGCAACCGGATGAAGATTTTTTGGTGTAAACTCCAATGACTCAATGCATCAATCCAGTTAAGTCAAAATCTGGCAAGGGTCCATTTATTGCAACTCTGGTCATCTCGTGTGTTGGATGTACAAATCTTTTAAAATACTCAGAACACTCTCCCATTCCAAGAAAACTTCCAGGATAGCATGCAACCATATCAACTAAGATAACATCCTTATAATCATATTTAGTATTCCACAATCCGCGTGTCCGTATTCCACACAACTGTGTTGGACATCCATGAATTTTCCTTCTGGGCAAAGTGAGCACCAACTGACGGAACGGTGTAGCAATTACTGAGTAATCGGTTGGTAACATCAGTATCGTTCCTGTATTTCAATGCAGGTTTTTTCATTTCGTTATAAAGAGATTCTGCACAATAAATATCTCCATTAGGCCTTACAAACTGATCATAGTTCACAGATTCTGATCTTTGAAACAACCACACGAATAAAGAGTCACTCTTACTGATATTTCTGATAAAATCAAATATAGCACCGTTATAAAATTTAACAGTTCGATTTCGTGGAAATATTTTTACGTCCGACATCCAAGTGAGTGTTATGATCAACGATCTCTATCGAAGCTCCTTGTGATTTATATTTCGATTCGTACAAAATCTCACCGGTCAGCGTTTTCACCCTTAGTGGAAATCTTAATTTTGTTTCAAACTCAATAACATCTTTGATCGTAGCTCCATGTTCCTTGACACGCTCGGCCCACTCATTTATTTTTCTACGTCTTAGATCCGTTAAGCCATTTCCACCCATCGCGTTTTAAAGTGATCTATAACCCGTTCACCAACACAATTAACGTCAAAAGTTTCATCGGTTTAAGATCATCAACGCTAGGTTTATCATTCTGCGGATATATGGCATAAACAACCGCCGTCACAGGATATGCTCGCTCATAATAAGGTATATCAATTCCAGTAAGTATTCCTGGTTTGGAATTTTTACTTCACTTTACAACATCTCCAGCGTGATGTAATCGAACAGGGTCACGTTTGTCAAGGATAATCCAGATGTATCTACCGCTACGTGGAAATATGTGGGGAAAATGGTACTATTGATTTGGGGTTATTTAACTGCCATTTTGAAGAACAAAATGTCTCCTCAGGCCGAGGAGGGAGCAGGTTGGAATCGTTCTGTCTGAGAACGGTGACGGTAATCTTAATACGCACTATTAACATTAATCTGACCCTATGCTGATAAGGGAACTGAACATTAGTCCACTGGATTAACATTAGTATGACCCATTGCCGACAAGAGAATTGAACATTAGTCCATTGAATTGACATTATTTCGGCCCTATGCCGACAAGGGGATTGAACATTAGTCCATTGAATTATCATTAGTACGGTTCTATGCCGACGAGGGAATTGAACATTAGTCCATTGGATGAATATTAGTATAGCCCTATGCTGAGAAGAGGAATTTCCTACAAACTCATTTGAATGGCTTGTAAGGTATGTGATGGTGAGTGATACTGATAATAAATTCTTTTTAATGTATTCAAACCTAAAATAAAAGTCAATAATTATTATTTTTTAAAAAAAATGTGTTGCATATTATCCATGTATGTCAATGCTATATGGGGAAAGTCTGGTTTCTCACGTTGCTAGAAACGTATTCCTTTATTTTGTTAACTTAGATTTAATACACTCAATGACATGCTACGCAACGCCACTTAGTTAAACATTGACACAGAGCATATTGCACAATATTAAATATCAGTGCTGTATGAGACATATTTGGTTCTTCAAATATCATGTCTTTGCTATGTCAACATTGACTTCATACAACCATTGACCCACAACGTATTTTCGCTTTGACAAGCATTGGCAGAAAGTGTATTACAATGTATACAATCTCCACGCTATTTGTGACAAGTCTGGTTCTTCACTGTCACACAAATGTACTGTTTTCATTTATTCGTCCTAGATTTTATTCGCTGAGTAAACTGTAGGTTATTTGAATGCGCCATCGACGAAAAATATAATGAGATATAGCTACATTGTCATACAAGGTCAGAGTTTAGCGTACGATTAAGTTGTTTTTGCACTTTAAGAGAGTTAATTTTTCTGTTTGCTTTTTTAAACAGCGAATAACATACCTTGTACTTCTACTTTACTGACTGATTGATAGAGCAAACGATTTGACGTGACTGACCATTAGCTTTTCTGATTGACTAATATCTACTCACAATTGCGCAAATCTGTTGACCAACACGCAATCTAACTGACCAGCACAAGCATCTACCCAACAACAGCCATACCTACCGACTAACACACCTTCTTACTGACCATAACCTACACCTACATAGCAACAATGACCTCTATTGATCAGCACACCGACTTCTACCCAATAATATCTATAAAGTAGTTAGGTACTGAGGTGTAATATAGTCTTACACAGACATAAAACGAGACAAGTAAAATAAATGCAATCATACACTCTTAGGCACAGGCATTATATTACTTGTACAATGCAAGGGTGATTTTAATGTCAGATCAAATTTCACAGGTAATTATATAGCAATTATTCAATAATCTCTTGCTGAAAAAGACGGTGGGACATAGCAACCCTCTGTGACAAGACTGAATTTAGCGTAACGTAAGACTTTGCGTTCTTTAAGGAAGTAATAATTTTTAATGAGCTACTATATTATAATTCTGCAATACTCTCCTGGCGAAAAGGCAGCAAGATATTCTTACACTCCCACACGAGTTAAACATTTGTTGTAAGAAACCTTGTCAGTTTAATTAAAGGCTTAATTAATTACCTGTTCGAATATTAATTCATTAAACACCGTACATTGGTTTCCTACTTGCTAACAGTGCTACTACGTTTTCTCTGGTGTCATTTGGGCAATACGTGTACATTGACTAATCTATGCATGTCTTGGGTTAATTTGTCTGCTTTGCTTAATATCATGTAACCAACTCTCTTTAAGATATTCGAATTTTCAGAACTGATGTGTATATTTTTTCAACGAGCATTTGAGTGTCAAACAAAACAACGATGTCACCTCATATCTTCCGCGATGATGAAATGTTCTGTGTATTGTGCTATTTGTATTGTCATAGCTTTTTCTGGATCATCCTTTGTTGTTCTCCATATGATTAGTTGACCTGGGCATATGGTAGTCATTATAAAGATTCTTGAGTTGTTGAAGAAAGAAGGCAAACTAGAGACATAGACTGTAATTGTTTGTCTAAAACTTTACAATAATTGCCTGTAAAATACTAGGAAAGAAAATGTACGAGATGACTAGACAAAAGTAAAGATCATCGATAACCCTACGTTATTATTATTATTATTATTATTATTATTATTATTATTATTATTATTATTATTATTATTATACACATAGACATACACAATAGGTGCAGACCCAGACTAGTCACGGCAGGACTCGCATCAACGTAGTCACCTTGGCTCTGTTTCCAGATGGGAAGATGTAGTTTTGTTACAGCTCGTATTTTGCAATAATTAAATTTCAAACTTTTAAAGTTACATTATTTACAGTTTAAAACTCCACTGATTATCTCATTATATGCTTTCCTTTATTAAAATGATACATAATCTGGCTTTAGCTCAGTAATCATGTTTACTTTGAATATTTTGGGGAAAGAAGAATTAAAATGCTCTACTCTTTGATATTCTAAGATTTATACAGCATTCGATGACCTGGACGGTCAGGGCTCTAAACGGACACAATAGCTGTTAACTGATAGTATTAATGAGCTCATCTCTAATACTGTGTTCGAAGAGAATGAGGCATGATATCCCGAATTTACTTTTTGAGCAATAATTAAAATTTAGGCAGTCTTTGGGCTTAGTATTAGGAGATAACAAATACATGTAGATAGGCTCAGCATGTTCTCCTTGTTCTGACATCTTTACAAAACTTAGAAGATACTAATACAATATGGGACATATATGAATTGAAATCTGCACAGTCATGGATGAAGGTCCCCTAATAATGCATATATATTACCAGATGCAAATGTGCAGGAAGATATATGTCCATAGCGAATGTGTTTTCAAATGCATAACTATTTATTTTGTATGACCGTTATTAAAGAAGACTCATCAACAAATACTGTTTTTATCACTATTTCTTCACCTTACTCCTTCTTGGTTTTTATCTTTCTTTACATTGTTTGACCTCTCCGGTGACCTAGTGGTTAGAGCATCCGCCTCGGATGCAGGAGGTCGCGGGTTCGAACCCCGGCCTAGTCATACCAAAGACTTATACAAATGGAACTAACAGCTGCCTCTCTTGGCGCTCAGCATTAGGAGGCTAGTGTTATAACTGGTCGGCCTGGTGTCAGGATAACGTGACTGGGTGGGACATCATGCCACATGTCAGTGGCATGATGCCCCAGTGCTAGACATTACTATAAACTGACACACTCCAGACATCGTAGCGATATGACTTAAAAACTGTTGAAGCTACGTTAAAAATCCAAATCACACACACACAAACACACATTTGTCGATTTGGAAAGCGATAAATATAATGGATACGTAGAGTGACTTTAATGGGGTCTATTTTAGCTAAACATGATATATGGGCGTCGAAAAAGCTCCCATAGACACAATAAAGAGTGCACTTGAGAAACTGACATGTACTTAACAATTTCAGTGTGCCTGCCCTAAAGCTAAAGCGTTACGAGCTATAATTAATTATTTTGTTTTGTTGAAGATTCTTGCATGCCATATTGGTTACCAAACTGGTATCTTAAATTCTAGACATTAATCGCTTATCTTTGACACTTTGATTCGAAAAAATGCTTTGTACTTTAAGTTGCTAGTTTTTCCATTAACGTCATGTTATTTGATAAAAAATATCTTGTGACAAAAAGTGCATTAACTGAAGTCTTAAGTTGCTAGTCAGACAAAATAATTAATTATATAATTATATATTCATGAATGTTGTTCAAATATGGTACATAACTTGTAATGATGACACAAAATAAAATTAAAAAAATAAATCATTGTTGGAATTATGGTGTAACAGCTTTGGCACGATATGACAGAACATGACCAATAAGAAGAAACTTAACCTCAGAAATAGAGCTGATGATGTGGTTATGGTTTGGAGTCGCTTTCTTATAGAAAATGTTTAAAATTTATTTGAAAAACCTGGATCTGCTAAGATGTTCTTTGGTGAGATATCGCTTTTCGTTTCAGTTTGTTGCAATACTTACAACATAGCAATTCTAAAAAATTATATCATTTTCTCTGTGCTTTCCGCATGTATGTATGTATGTATGTATGTATGTATGTATGTATACATGTATGTATGTATGTTTGTATGCATGCATGCATGCATGTATGTATGTATGTATGTATGTATGTATCCAGCAATATATAGATCACTCCATTCTCTCAATATTTCATGACTTTAGCATAAGAGCAGCAACATCATTATCAAGAGATAACATATATTTATTTACAGGGTTAAATGGTACAAAAGTGTGGTCAGGCCAGCTGTTTCGAAAAATAAAATAATTCTAGAAATAAATGTTTGCTTTCCAAAATGATTACATGTGCGGTTACCTGTTTGTCTTATAACAAGTATTTTTGAACAATTTATACTGAGTAACACATTAATAGGGTCGGGACCTGGTGCAGCGAATGTGCAAAATGATGCTTATAAGCTGTGCAATCTGTGGTGTAAGTACTGAAGTTAGCATACCACATGATTTTCATGTTCTTGCGCTCATTATCAGTATTTCAGCTTGCAATAGTTGCGGAAGCAATACAAGCCAATTATAAAGAATATTATCTAGAAACAATTTCTTTGCAGTACAAGCCGATTACTTCTTATTCAACTGCACAGTCAGTCAATGTTATTTAAATGCATGGAATTGTTTTGTTCAGCGACTATCTCACTATAGATAGAATCAAAGAAACAGGGATTTAAGCAATACTGATACGATAACTATAGTATTACTACTTTATTGTCATCGACTAAGTACCTGAAATATGTAATGCCAACATGTTTCGTAAAACTTAATAAATAATATAATTATCAAGGTTATGAAAGCAAATGTGAGAGGAACTTGCAGCATTATGAAGTGAATCCAACATAATCCTGATATAGTTCTATGAAAGTCCATAAGAATAGTAAGTTCCGCTTTAATCTCAAAAACGGAAATGTACTGGTCCGCCAAGAACAGTGACGTTGTCAAGATGGCGTCGTCCAGAACTCCTTTGAATAATTCGCAATAGTTCTAGAATAATATTATAGTCCAAATAATGAGTATTTGCTATTTCCACTGAACAGTAAAAACAAAAATTGTTTTTCCTCTTTATGTACAAAATGAAACACGTCTTACAACAGGAACACAAGAAACAATAATGACTCCAGAAATATGAACGAAACTGATTGCTCAGTTCTCTCCTTATATACACCTTCTATTACGACTGTAGTTCACAACAAACCCCAAGTAGCAGATCTTACTACTCAGTTTGTTTCCAAAGTACCTATTCATGTAACCTAGCCCAACCGATTGGAAGTCACTGAATTCCTCTAGAATCGTCCAAATCCATCAGCCATTGAGAAATTAACCCAAAGTTGTCATTATGTCTTTTATCAAGATTATTATTAGTAATTGTCAACATATACGTAAGCATCATTTTATAGATAATATGGTAATGCTACGCTCTTAATATTTCTAAAACAGTCCCAGGTCACGTAGGCAAACTCTAAATAAAGATATTCTGTGCAAACTTACAACATGAATAAAATTACCAAAATTAGATACAATCATGTACCAGGAGTTCAAAAAATATAGATATGCTCAAAAATAGAAAGTCTGTCTCCATGCGAGACAACAGTTAGTAAATGCCACGAACAATTTATTCGATCAAAATGAAACTCAAACAGAAGTTTATACCCTAAATGTTAACAAAGTGTAGATAATCAGCTAAGCTGACCTTATTGAAGCGCACAAGATAACAAATTGCAGGGAAGCGGTCATAAATTACACCAATAGACATAGTTTGCAATAAACCCAATAGAAACGGAACAGATAGCCTTTGAGCATTTCGTTTCCTACGTACTAACTCCAAGTTATCGTCAATTTTGGTTTGCAACTCCATCTTTCTCAAAGATAATAATTATACTATTCATGTTTTACAGCAGCGTTGTTATCAAAACGGTTACCATTGCTTAACAGCCAGTTTATCGCTGCTGTAAGCAGTATGGTATAGCGAAAAGATGGGTTCAGGTTCTTTTACTGCTTTTCGTGACAAAGGACAATTATTAACGTTGGGGCTTACGGAAACATCTCTTTACATAGTTTTAGATATTTAAATAAAATTACGGATCGAAGGCCTTTTCAATGAACATTATTCGGACTGGTTCCAATTTGGCGAAGGAGAGAGACAAAACACGTTATGTCAACCTTGATATATACAGTTTTATAAATGAACTACTACTCCAGATAGAGAATAGTTGATTTGGAAGAAAGATTCACAGCTGTGGGAATCCAACATTAGCTAATGATACTTCATTTCATATCCGAACAATCTGCACAAGTTAATTGATATCACATACGCCAACAATAACAAACTGGCGTTTTGAGCATAGTATAATAAAGCACTTTTTCTTTATTTTCAGTTCGAATTAAAAGTATGTCAGTATGAAACTGAACCCCAGGTCATCTTTCCCGGTTACTGATTCTGTCACACATCTTAGATACCGGGTAATTCAAAGCTTAAATCGTATGATGCAATAGTCATGGCATGCAATAAAGAGCAAATAATCTTGTAACGGTCCGTTTGGTATTGGTATTAATCAAGGTAGGTATAATCATTTGGCTGCTATAAATGTGATGAAAAATGCTTTTCTTCCTTAAAGGATTATGGCAGTGAATTATGTTGTAATGTTTCCTAAAGTGATCCCCTTTCTTTCGATATAACTCTGAGATATGTTGTCAAACATTGACAAGGCTTCCCAACACACACACCGTCACATATTGATCACGGTATGTTAAGCTGGATATCCGCACAGTCCGAAACTTTATGTAGAACACGGATGTATTTACACAGATTATACTTTTTGCGTAATGCACGCTATAAATATAAATAGCGTATTTAACGTATTTAGCGTATTTCAAATATATATGATACCTTAAAGATGGTTGATTTGCATCAATACCTAACTGATTATTTGCAGCATTCCTACACTCCAGATACACATAAATGGAAAGAAAGTTCTAGGTTGAAAATGTAATGCATAATTAAACATGATTTCTGTTGCAAGGACTACAGTTATGGACATGGCTTCTATCTCTAGCTTAACACTGTTTTGGATTCCCTGACTGATAACTTTAAACTAGGCATACATTAGACGTTATGTAAAGCAGATGACCAGATATAAAGTATCTTCTAGTTAAAGAGTTACCAGTGGGTGTAATTTACAACAAAATTCTCCAAATTATTTGTTCGTTATGAAGCATACTTTGTCATGGAGCTTGCAGAATTGCTCTAAAAATGAATGTTTTGTAACTTTTCACTTCCGCAGATCATGGCAAAGTTAATTGTAGGAGTATTGTATGTATTTCGGGTCTAAAATTATATTTCATAACATAGACGATGCGTATTATAATAATTTTACTACATGTTGCTTTACACTTTTGAGGCACCAAATCATTACTGTCACAGAGTTTCGTGTATTTAATTTTCATGTATTATATATGAACCAAAAAGGACTTTTATTAGGTAATGCGTAGCGTACAGAGTTAATCCGAGAGTAGGTGTTGTCTTTAGCCATTATTAATTCAAAATACTGAGTTCGGTTTATTCATTGCTGCATACGCAACATGCATTCCATAAGAAAATGTTTTACCTCAAGTTCCCTGGCCGTGGATGTGACTATAGCCAGGATACGTATAAAGTAAAATTCCGCTGTGTGAGCACAATACAACCAGTTTTGTCAGGAAACGGCCTACATAACTGAAGCAAGAATCAGCTGTAATTGCGTATGAACTATAACATTGTACTCTTTCTTTATATCCACTTTATGTGATATAATTGTTTCATATATTGAATGTTTGGAATGTATTCTAACGTGTCTAGAAAGTCACACCTATATATCATAACACCATGCTATCATATAGACTATAGTCTGATTCAAGGTAGCAATTTTTCATGACTACATAGACTAACTGTATAACATTATACGTTGCATTCATACAATGATGAGTAATGTTTGATTTCTTATAATCCAGTGGCATTATTCTTGTGGGACAATGATTCTTGTACAAACATGGTTATTTTAAAAATCATCACATTCAGTAGTTCTCATGAAACAATTCAATCTACAAGGAAGCAAATTCATGCACCTGCATGCATAGTGCATTTCCATGTATCCTTGCACATCCGGGTCTCGTGTACTACACAGCTCAATCATTATATTTGAGCTATTTAATGTAGAACTCTGTAGTGTAAATGTAAGCAGCTAGCTGCTGTTGTTGGTTACTTTGCCTCGAAGACTGTATAGGTTACGCGTGCTGAGAGGCCCGAGGTTCACGGCGAACAGGTCTGCAGGGATAGGAAGTTTCTCGAGGGATCCTTCGGCAGACCTGGAGGATCAAGGCATGTGTTGTTGAACCCTGACTATTCGACGAGAGCTGTGGAAACGGAAATACGTTGCATCATTCTGCTAATCCATTGCTTGACTTCACGCGCACGAGTATGGTGTCAGATTAATTCATCATCGTTCAGTTACATCGTAAATAAACATATCAGTCACGAAATTGTGTTCAGTGTCTTCGCTAGATCATATACAAACCCGCCTTTATCCAGTTACACTATAGCTTCTGAGGCCTATTGTTTGCTTTCTCACACTGAGATCAGGTTGAACAGTTTTCCTTCATTTTTCATTATTTACATGTGCAAGCGTCTTTTGTACTTTTTATCTTTTATGGTAGGAATTAAAGATGATGATGATGATGATGATGATGATGATGATGATGATGATTTGATACAATTAAAATTGACAACATAATCGTAAATTACGAAACATTCCAGGATAAACAAATGGACTATTTTCACTACCTTGAATGCCACCAGCAAGCAGCTACGCTAAGTGAGATAATGTTTCACGGCTCAGAACCCTTGACTCAAAAGACGTGCATTTGACAGTTTCTCAGCCTGCATGCTCTTCAAATACCTTCTTAATCGCGAAGTGATGCTACAACGGAATGTTTTCTGACTAATTTAATGAAACAATTTAGCAATCACAATAAATCTCGCCAGTATTACTAGAACAGGAGAATTGTTTCCTTTCTATATTGTTCATTTCACTAATACAGAGAGAAAAAAATGAAAACGACCCAACATTTTCACTTAACAGCCATGTACTTTCAAATATCATATTCATGTACGCTTGATTTCTGACAACTTATTCTCGAAGCACATATTTAGCCATCTAATGCTATTTTCCTAGTGATGTGTTCTTATAACACACACACACACACACACACACACACACACACACACACACACACACACACACACCACTGGCCCATGGAATATTTACCAGCTCTACAGTATCTAGTTATTTGGCCCGATATTTGAAAGTATTGAGATCCCAAGGTACTTACGAGTATATTTTTACTGGGAATGAAAATACGAGTTCATATCTGTGACCAACACATGACATGCGAATATTTCCAGATATTAGGGACTTTGCCCTACGGAAACTATTCAGATCAATATAAAAATATGCTGGATGTGTAAACATGACTTCGTATGAAGGATCACTATTTGCACTAAGGGGAATTTGAAGATCCTTGGAACATACACAAAGGGTAAAATCTTGGAAACTTGTAAGATCCGTAACCAATAACCATACGCATAATTAGTGGATATAGGAAGACAATAAACTGACATCTGCCTCAACGGCAGTCTCTATCCCCAGCGACTTATCCAACAATCTCCCATTTCAAGATGGTGATTAGAATGAATAAAAGAGGCGGGATATGTGTTTTATAAACACGTTCTTGTAGCCTTGTAAATTCGCCAGGGAACGTATTTAAACAAATATCTTAATTAATATGCTGTTTTACATGAAGAGTAACAAACAACCTGTAAAATATTCACATACATAGCAACGTAAATACCTTCTTTAACACCTACCTAACTTACCAACTAGCTATATATGTAAATTGATAGAACATAATATAGACCAAATCTACCTGTTTTAAAAGAAAGAACCGTAAATTTCTTTTCCATTATGTATTTGTAAAGCAAAAACTCTAGAGTTGAATTGATTTATGGTTCATTCTATGCCAAATGCGATGAACGGTTGCATTACTACTTCGATACCGAGGAACCTAATGCCGCCTTATTGGCTATTATTATCGATAATCCTTATTTAACATTCTCGCATATATTGTCTATATACTTGACAGGGGCCAAGACAAAAAACAAGAGTATCATTACCTATCGGGCAGAGGGTGTGATATACAAATAAGTCATTGTGATTTTCAATACATTGTTGCCACGCACGTGTAAACACACAGGCGAAAAAGTCAGCGTAGCACATGCAGCCATAAAAGGTACACATAATTTAAGCGAAGGTTTCCCGTGTCCCAATGTCACTGGCTGACGCTTTGTACCCATATTTATAACTGCTCTACTTCAATACCTATATTGTCACCAACAGAGAACTAAAATAATCATATGAACGTACGGCATGTTTACAACTTGAAAAAGGGAGTCTCATCAAAACCAAGACGTCAATGCATACAGGCACCTTTACTTTTTGGTCCGCAACAGAGACATATTTTTCAAACATAATCAACTAAACCGGACGATCCGGATTTTGTTATAAGATTATCGTTTTGCAGTTAGGAGCTACGAAGAACACGCTAGTTACAGTAGCTGAAGAACTGACATTTGCATAATTTGCAGCTTTATTATGTGCTTCCATGTGAGTGTGAGTGTGTGTGTGTGTGTGTGTGTGTGTGGCTACATGCTCTGAATTGATGAAAAACTTGAAAGGATCATTTGAATGTTTAAGAACGTTTTTTGCGAAGATATATAATTTCATCGTTAACACTATTTTGTAAATGTTATCTTGCTAGTATTGTATTCAAATTATCAAGCAATTCATCGAGCAAAGACTCACACGGTTGATTGAAGTATCTATTGAACGTTGCGTAAAATGTGCCATATGTAGTTTATTATAGCTTTGCATGGCTATTTGGATGTTATATATATTTGCAAAATTCTGTGAAGATATATGTTGGATTTTAAATCTCATTGATGTATGCTTAAATTTGGCTATTATTATTATTATTATTATTATTATTATTATTATTATTATTATTATTCATGAATAAGCAAAAGACTGAACATAAGCACAATTACAATATAATCTCTAAATCCATTCTGTCCTCAAGAGTCTATGTGCCATATAGCAAAGAAATTATCTATTGGTAGTGTACCTGATGTGCTGATATATATATATATATATATATATATATATATATATATATATATATATATATATATATATATATATATATATATAAGAATGTGGACCCACTATAGGACCCACTAAGAAGAAGTAAACACCGTCATAATGCCATAAATGTTCTTATATTCTTTCATTTCCAAAGAAGAGGATAAGATTTATATACGAATTAAATATAATATTTGATATTAGCGTGGATGCTGAAGTTGTGTCAGAAAAGACCTATTTGATCAAGTCATACCTTTTTATTTTTATCTTTGAAAATCAGTGATTGAAAGAGTAACATTTTAACTTTTTCCACAGTTATATAAATATAATTGTTCATGGTATATATTTCGCCCATGAATCCATTTTCAAATAATGTCTGCCAAAATAAACCGCATAAACGTCTCAAATAATTTGTGGTTTATTTAACTTTGTATCTTACTTATGAGCATTTTCTTTTTCAAGCTATGCCAAGTGCGCTCATAAAATTATTTTTCATATGGATTTTAAGAAAAAAAGAACAATCTGAATTCTGAAATTCTGAAAGATGCTGTTATTTTACTAACTGGGAAGAAAGGGCGTCGTCGTTACACAATAAACTCACATAAATAAATGCGTCGCAACTGAGATGCCATTGTTTAACCCTACATCGGGTTTTACCCGAAATATTATTAGAACGCTGATGTGTATAACATCATTTGACAGGAAACTATACTGAGATCTACGAAACGTTAATAGTGTTGTGTTACTAGGAGTTATGCTTATTCTTCTCGACAGTCATGAATTAACAAAATAGTTTTATCTTGACAAGCTGTCCATTTATCCATGGACTGAAAAACCAAAAGCTTTCTTTAAGATATTGACAGAACTCAACAGTCATTAAATGCGGACTTAGGACGTAATGGACATGAAGGGATCATGTTATTTGAAGAAACTGAAATTGTGCTGCTTTATCTTAGATAGCTGGATTTATCTTAATACATTAATCATGAAACATGATGAATAATAGAGAAGTGTGCTCGTATACAAATAGTAATTACCAGTTAAAAAAATAAAATCTCCCTTGATGATGTTTCAGATTTTTGTGTCATAGGAAAATAATGAGACTGGAATAACTGTATGAAATGGCGAAGTAGTGACCATATTAATTAAATTCACTGAGTGACAAAACCAACAACTGCACATCTTACTATCAGAATACTTCGAAAATGCATGCATCGGTCTCGAAAACATAATTCCGTAGATGGTTCATGTGTGCTGAAAACCCTGATCAAGTGGCGGGATATGTGGTTCATAAACACAGTCTTGAAGCTTTCTAAAGTCGCCAGGAAGGGATGACTTAGTGAGAATAGTTTGAGATCGTTCAAAGTAAATCTTTTGAAGCAAACATCGTACTTAATATATCGTTTTTGTCCACGATGAGTAACAAGCAAACGGTGTAATACATACCAATGTACCAAACTGTATACCTTCTTTCCTACCTAGCTAACTAGTCAACTCGCTATACATGTACATTGACAGGCACAACGTTTTCTTCTTCTTCTCTCTCTCTCTCTCTCTCTCTCTCTCTCTCTCTCTCTCTCTCTCTCTCTCTCTCTCTCTCTCTCTCGTCAGAATGAATAAACATATCGTATCGTTTTCTTTAGAACAAAGTAAAAACTTGTATTTCCTTCTGTTGATGTATAAAACTGCATTCCCTACTGAAACTTCGCAAACTTGGGATATAGGCATCATATACTACTACTACTACTACTACTACTACTACTAATAATAATAATAATAATAATAATGATAATAATAATAATAATAATAACTGTAATAATAACATAAGCAATAATTAATAATCAGGATAAAAAATAAATACCTGGCAAAAATGGATACAATAGTCTAGAATAAAATAATAATGCAATGAATAGCATTACATATCGGGCAGAGGATTCGACATTAAATTAAACCCTGGTGATTTTCAGTACATTGTTGTCACGCACGTGTACAAACACCGGCATAAATATCAAGGACCAAGTGTGTGGGGTGGGGTGGGGTGGGTGGATGGATGGGTGTCGTGCTATGTGCTCTGCACGGACGAAAAATTTTAAGAAGCTGAATTTAATGTTTAAGAACGTTTTTTTACGGAGATATACAATTATATCGTTAACAGTATTTTGCAAGTAGTATATTGCTAGTATTATATTAAAATTCTCAAGTAGTTCATAGAGTCAAGATGCACACCATTGATTGAAGCGTATATTGAATATACGTAAAATGTGCCATATATTGGATATTACATCTTTTCATGTCTATTTTGATCTTTTAAACAGTTGCCTAAAACAATGAAGATATATGTTGGATTTTCATTTCCCATTGGTATAAACTTAAATTGGCGATGATGAGGATGAGGATGATGATGATGATGATGATGATTATATGTTTTTCATGAATAACCAAACTATTTTAGATCAGATTTTATATCTGAATTTAGTAACGAAAGAGCCCCAGCTGAGATGACATTATGAATACCTACACGAACTTTGACCCAGAAACATTAATCGAACATTAAATGTTTATATTATGACATAATTTGATAGGGAACTTTAACGATATCTATAACAATTTAAATAGTGCTATGTGACTAGGAATTACATTTTTAACCAGACACGATTTCCATTTATCCAAGGGCTGAAAAAACAAATCTTTCTTTACCAGTTTGACAGAACTCAAGAGTCGTTAAGTAGGGGGCTTTGGGGATGATGGATATGTAGGGGATAATGTTGTTTGAACAAACTCAAATTGTGTAGCTTTATCTTAGGTAGCACGGTTTACATTATGCAGCAATTATGAAACTTGATGAATACGTTCCAAAATGTGTTAATATACAAATAGACATGATCAGATTAAAATAATATCCTGCTTGATTATTCTCTGACTTTTGTATGATAAGAAAATTAAATTAGAATAGAAGACAACTTCTTGAAAGGAGAGGTAGTTACCATGCTAAATAGTTCAGTGAGTGGCACCCAACGATTGCACATCTTACTATAGAGTACTTCGAAAAATGCATGAATCTTTCTCGAAAACATAATTGTCTATGGTGTGTGTGTGTGTGTGTGTGTGTGTGTGTGTGTGTGTGTTAAAAACCCTGATCAAGAGGCGAGATATGTGTTAGATAAACATATTCTTGTAGCCTTTTAAAGTCACCAGGAAGGGATGACGCAGTCAGGATACCTTGACATCGCTCAAAGTACATCTGTTGGAACAAATATTGTACTTAATATGCTGATTTTGTCCATGCAGACTAACAAGCAAATAGTATAAAACATACCTATACATCAACTTAAATAACGTCTACCTACCGAACTAGCCAACTAGCTATAAATGTACACACACACACACACACACACACACACACACACACACAAACACACACACACACACACACACACACACACA